>JBAMJV010005239.1:0-66698 GCA_037951105.1 Echinarachnius parma
GCCATTTGAACTGGGCTAGCATACACGCTGAGCCAGGGTGTATTTCACACCATGCATGCGCAATGCGTTCGCAATATTGCACCGCGTGTCTAGTTTACGAATTTGTTTAATACTACCTTTAAATTATCGCCTCGAGTATATCGAGGAAGTAATGCGGTCGTCATGGTATTTACATTATTATGCATGACACACCTGGCCTGGCACCAAATTTATAGAATGATTGATCAATGGGTCATTCATATTGAAACATAGGCTATAAGCGAAATGTTTGGCATTCAAGGTATCCAATGATGTTGTTTACAAATTAAGTAGGTAACACGGTGAGATTGTCAACGTGAAGAAGTTAACTTCTTTTAACCGTCAACTACATCGTCGAAAGGAAACCCCTTTTTGTCTATGCTCGTGTTATTTTATATTTTATATTTCTGGTCAGTTTCCCTACGATATCGCATAATTATCACGCCTATCTCGATAAATGTAATTAATGGCTTACACAATTTGAAGTAGTGATTCTGAAATCCAGACTTTGTATGTAGCTCACCAATTTCCCTTAGGCAAGAGGTTGAATTCAGTTTAAACCAGTACCCCAAGAGGAATTATTTTATAATCTAAATTTATGCGGACGCACTATCCTTCACCTGCGTCGGATTTACGAGGATTATATCTCTGCAATGATAATAATATGCTGCATTAATATTTCAACATTACGTAGATAATGCTTATGAATATTACATAAAAATGTGGGAGAAAGTTGAAAAAACTTGCGGATTGTACGAGGATAAGATCTGCATTGACAATTAATCATTTAAAACCTTGTGAGCATTAATTCTGATGGAAAACATGCAGTTCAAAGAAAGTTGAAAAAACAGATTTATAGCGGACAAAGTTTTTTTTTTTTAAACGAGGGGATGCAGTGGGTTTTAAAAGGATTATATTGAACTTAAAAACACTATTTAATAATTCAACACATATGCCGATAATTCCAGGGGATATCGGAAAAGGTTCAGAGAAAGTTTTGTTTTTGTTTTTAACGAGGTTTAAAAGCGATCGAAATGTAGACAAAGTAAATAATAGGAAGGAATCTTATTGGACAAGAAAATCGACGAATAAGTATTGTTTGGATACCGTTGAGGTATTTCAAAATTATGGTAAATATCAGAAAAAAGGGGGTCAAAGAAGTTCACGAACACGATTTAAAAAGTAGTTCAAAGGAAAAGAAAACGAATAGGTTCATAAAAGCAACAGAAAGTCATAATTATTATCAAGTCATTATAAACGAAACGAGCCCTATAGTCTTTATGATGATTTTGGTTGATATTAATTTACTAAAATACACCTAAAACTAAGTTGTATCTGTCTTTTTAGAAAACTGGGCTCATGTCCATGAACCCTGCTAGATAAGATTAGCACCTGAAGATTAGTGCCATACTAAGTCAATTTCAGCTGATCAATCTAAGTGGGTATCTAGCAATTTTGTTCTTCATATAGGGTTATCTGACTTCATATACATGTATATAATTACATAACAAAATTAGACCTATAGTTGGCAACTAAAACACTTGTTGCATTCGTTAAGCTAGCTCTGGTATCCGAAACTGTCTAAGTATGAAGCTAAGCTAGACCGATAAATCAGTCCTTCTCCTCGTTTGTTGCTTCACTCATAGTATGACGTCATAATATATAAAGGACCCCTCCAGAACGAGGTGGATTTTTCTGTCTAGAAGCTAAGCTTGTATGGTTTCGCGAGGGTGATTGCAGGCAAGCTCATAGCTAACTACACAGTGACGTATATAGATACGAATAGAATATGGAGATGAATTGGACAATTTAAACATTATTGCCCCTGAGACAGGGATACGTGTCCAGCCAGGGATAATTGGCAGTGACGTCATTCGGACAGTTTAAAATCCTATTTGTTGTCGTTTTTGAGCCTTCAAACACACGGAGACACACATACACAGTACACACTGAAACATACATAATGTACATACAAACAGACATACGGACAATCAAACGAATAATAATTCACTCACACTATATACATATTAACTCATACATGACGTCACACTGACGTTACTCACACAACGTAAAGGTTTTTGGTTTTGCGCCAAACAAACAAACAAATCAAATGAACTTAAATAAAATACAAATTGAACTAATATGCCACGGAACATTGCTTTAACGCGTAACACACACGCAACACAGCATTTATGTATTGATGTATTTTGATTTCTGCCCTGGACACGTGGAAAATTACCCCTCTTACACACACCCCCCCCCCCCCCCCCCCCCCCTCTCCCCCAACCCTCCAAATGCCTATTGGACATGTAGGACGTAACGCTATCACACCGACACGGGATGTGCTATAAAGGGGGTACTGGCAAAGTCGACTATACGAATAGATCACACGAGCAGCGACGAGTGTTCTCCTCATAATGTAAGCACTGTATGTATTCTTCCACACGCCTTTTCCGATATTCAGACACACAGGGCTTTGTAAAAAGGCTAACTCTTACCCAGGAGTGCCTCATTAAACCACGATTTGGAATACTTGAGTCATATAATTCATATACCGCATTGCTGCACGCCTAAAATCCCAAGCCTACGCCGGTATAGGTAATTATCCGCGAACATTTTTTTTTTCCAATGATGATCGTTTCTTTTATTGATGATTGTAAAAGTCTGTAATCCAGATAAAGTCGGCTCGATGAAAAGAGCTGATGCTACGTTTTAGCCCCGCTGACTGGCTGTGATAATGGTGCTGATTTATCATGCCTGCGCTACCATGCATTAGCTGCATGATTAATTGTTCCTCGTCTCCCTGTGCCATTTTCAATGTTTCATTTTCTGAGGTTTTCTTCTTTTTTTTTTTATATTCCACGGTGACTACACAAATTAGTTCCGATACACAGTTGTTCGTCGGATCGGTTTCGGATCATGTAGTGTGCGATGGCCATGAACTGTGAAGCCCACCGCACACAGAGCCGACTCGATCCGATCCGACCGGATTTCAGTCAGTCTAGAGTAGGTTTCGCTCAGTCGGAGCCGACTGGCTCTTGACCGGCAAAACAGGAGTCATGAGACAATGTATACTGAGCTGAACCGACTGAAAACGAGTCGGATCGGGTCGAGTCGGCTCTGTGTGCGGAGGGCTTACTCAAAAAAAAAAGAAAAAAGGGAGGGTTGAACTCGAGTATTCGTATCAATTCATCATGAAGGACATCTTAAAACGTCGTAAAAAGGGAATTCCAGGAGAATGATACGGTTTATCACTTGAATGTCAATGTCCACGAGTTTAGTTTTCCTTGCACAAATAATGTTCCCGTAATTAATTTGAGTCAGAAATATAAAAAGGGTGTTTTTTATTGTCTGAGGATTTAATGTTCTTGTAGAAATACAATCATGTGTAATGCGAACGCACAAACTTAAATTCGCTCCGCGACTATACCATAAAACGAACCCCGGGAAACCAGTTAATTTACAATCACGACTTTTAACAGATTTTCCTAGCAAAGAAATCAGACTAATCTAGCACATTTAATGACTACTGAGAATGAAATTAAAACGGGTTTTTTTTTAAGTCTTGCGTCTTGAGGTTTAGAGTTTTTGTAGAATTGTGCTCAACCCAAACGCACAAACTGACAACCAGCCCGTTTAACCTTTCGACGTCCTGGAAACTGATTACTAAATAGACTTGACTCTCAATCCCGACTTTTGTTTTAAGGTTTTGCTATAGCAACCGAACGTGACAAATAAGACCGACCTTTCATACAAACTACAAAGTAAATTGATGTTTTTGAGGCTTATTTTAGAGAGAAGGGTCGATTTTTTCGAGGAAGGCTGTTCATCTGACACCCTTGAGCTACCTTTTGCAAGGCATGGTCGTATGGACCTTGATTGTAGCGGGGCCAAAAGTGGCCGCGCATTTGGCCCCGCTCTGGAGGTAGTCTCGGCCGCGGCTGAGACGCGTCTCGGCCCCGCTTTTTCTCACTGTAAACGCACGCAGGGCCAAATGCGGTACCAAATTGGGAAAACAATTCATTGCAAATAACGCGCCTTTGTTCTGTGACCCCGGCGTGCCTCCAAAATAATGGTTTGTTTACATGCAGAGCGCCACTACGACAAGATATTGAAAGGGCGGCCGGGCCGCGAGGGCCGAGACCGCCACTGTAAACGCATCAAAATTGGGGGGCCGAATACCGCAATTTAAGCATGGCCGAGACGCGTCTCGGCCCGGCCCTGCACTGTAAACGGGGTCTAGGACACCATGTCCCTGGATAGTATACTACCATGCATAATGAAGGCATGGGCGTCGGAACCCCTTTTTTTTTAGGGGGCTGAGATCCTTTTTTGCCCGAATAATTACCCTTCCCATTTTTCACCGGACAAGAAAAAAAAGTCTTCTCCTCTTTGATGCTCGAATATTATGTTTTCTGATGGTTACAAGTCCGAAATAATATGTTTTTTGTACTAATGTGGGACGGTTTTGTCAAAAAATGACGTTGTGTTACCCAAAAATGACAATGTCAATGGTTAAAGGCATATATGCGTGGGTAATTAGACGCGTGGATCCATCTTGCGCACTTTTACGCACGGTACGTAATCCCCATTGGCTCAGTTATAAGTAGCGATCGCAAACTGTCCCACTTCCGAATACCCGAGTCAAAAATGCATCAAAAATAGTCGCGTTCGGAATGTTTGTACTAGTCGAATGGAGATCAATCAGAGATGTTTACGAGCGAAAATATCACGTAACACGCTAAACCGCAACCGACTTCAAAGTGCCGCTGTTTGATGCCTAGGTGACAGCGTGAAAAATTTGTTTGCTGCATGCAATTTCATAAGAAGGCCTTTGTTCAGATATTTCGAAGCACCTCTCTTCGATCGATCCAACATATATCGTGAGTTTACCTCGAGAGATTACGGTGGAGTCGAGTTGGAATTTGCTGACTACCCTTTATAACCCACGCATATATGCCTTTAATGTACGATTTGAATTTCTGAAAAAATAATTATTCCTATTCGTTATTTGAGACATGCCAACATGGAATCGCTTGAATCATTAAAAACGTGTTGCCATTCGTTATAATGCGCATAGGAATAATTAGTGTCATGACTCGACAGTAAATCCCAATTATTTTAGTTTTCCTAGAAAACTAAATGCACACGATCTTACAAATACAAACAAACTCTACTGAGACTTTTATCTCCAATACAGTAGATTATTTCCTCAGACAATACCATTTCACTACACCGAAGACTTATTTTCCAATCCAGCAGATTATTTCAGAGGAAAAAGAGTTATTACTTCGATTGAAACTCAATCTCTCCTTAAAAAAAAACATGGCCCTGGATTGTATGTGACCATACCCTGGATGTATCATTAACACATTCAACACATTCATGACTGAGTTTGGTATAACAGGCATTCACCATAAAAACCCACCCCAAGTATTTTCCAGACCATGCAGTCATGAACGGGTTAAAAAACAGAACGGAAACTGTATACAAACGATGAAATTGATTAAGCCTTTCAAGACGTTGAGTTTGGTATAACATGCATTCTCCATATAACCCACCCCGAGTACGGTATATACTTTCCAGACCATGCAGTCCTTAACGGGTTAAATAACAGAACGGAAACTGTATACAAACAATGACATTGATTAAACCTTTCAAGACGTTGAGTTTGGTATAACGTGCATTCTCCATAAAATCCACCCCCGAGTATTTTCTAAACCACTCCTGTACGGGTTAAATAACAGAACAGAGACTTTATACAAACGATGAAATTGATTAAGCAATTCGAGACGGACTGATTTTGTTATAACATTCATTCTCCATAGAACCCACCCCGAGTATATACTTTCCAGACCATGCAATCCTGAACGGGTTAAAAAAACAGAACGGAAACTTTATACAAACGATGACATTGATTAAGCCATTCGAGACGGACTGATTTTGAATATTACATGTATTCTCCATAGAACCCACCCCGAGTATTCTCCAGGCCATACAGTCCTTAACGGGTTAAAAAACAGAGTGGAAACTTTATACAAACGATTAAATCGATTAAGCCATTCGAGACGGACTGATTTTGTTATTACATGCATTCTCCATAAAATCCACCCCCGAGTATTTTCTAAACCACTCCTGTACGGGTTAAATAACAGAACAGAAACTGTATACAAACGATGAAATTGATTAACGCGTCCAAAACTGACTGATTTTGAATATTACATGCATTCTCCATAGAACCCACCCCGAGTATATACTTTCCAGACCATTCAGTCCTGAGCGGGTTAAATAACATAAACTTTATACAAACGATAAAAAGCCGCTTCTCTTGTTACATGAAGAATATTAACCCCTTGACTATACGGTAGCCTGGAGGGCTATTTACAACGTCTGTGCATGGTGATTTCAGAATTTCGAACGGAACATTGTAAGTATTTCTCCCTCTTCCCACATTCGAGACCCTCGAATTAGCGAGCAAAAATAATGTGAGAAGGAAATTATAGTTGTACGTGCTATACAATAACAATGCACTGGACTCAAGGGATATATAAATGTCGGCCTAACATTATTTTATAGCAGAAAAAAAAACCTCTCACCATGTTCAAACGCCATGCATATAACTTCCTTCGGGTGTTTATAGTTTACAGTATTATGTTTACTCTGTGGGGATTACTAAGTAAATATATGAAGAAACTGGAAGATTTTACTGCCGTATCTACTTGTTCTTATTTGGGGCCCTGGAATATCCTTAGGATAATGATTTTCTAAACGCACAATGGGGAAAATACTGCAATTTTGCGCGGCCATATGCAACGAATGTGCACATATTGAGATGTTGGCTATGCGTATACAAACAAAGATAACCATCATATTAATCCGATTATAGTTGATTATAGCTGTGTTGTGTTATGAAACCATTGTATGACAAATGTTTAAGAATAAAAAAGTAGAGGCCTATGTCCGATAATAACATACCAAACTCTTAAAATATAACTTAACAACATTTGTTGTGTTTTCGAGAAGTTATTATATTTCTAATCGGTACCTGGCGAGTGATTTATAGAGATCCTAAGTTGAACTTTAATTCTAAGATGGATTTAACGCTACGGTAGGCCATATTTTGTAGCCTTTTAATACAAAATATATACTCTTAGGCAAAGGAGAATATATTTGATACCCTTAAAGGGATCTAGTAACTTTGTTGACATGTGCAAAAAGTGATGAAGGGTTGATGCAATGTATATTGTTGTTATATCATATGTCCACAGGGTATTGTGTGAAAATTTCAAGTCAAATGGACATTGCATGGCCAAGAAATGAGCGAAAATGCCAAGTGATATTCACTAACTCACTGCACTCACTTTGTACACGGTTTCAAAACTCCGGGGGAGTTTTTCTTATCTGAATACTTCGATCGTACATATCTTTGTAACGAAAGGGAAATTTGAAAAACCGAAACCGGTCCCATGATTTTATTGTTAATACGAATACAACAAGGTATGAGGGAACCGCTAGAATTAAAATTTTATTTTGAGGATTTGGACAATGTTACTAAGTCCCTTTAAGTAACACTTCAAGAACATGAAATATCCCTTAATCTCCATAATTCTAAGTCCAACTTAAATTTAAGTTCAACTCAAAAGTCTCTGTGAAGCACCCCCTGGATCTCATGCATAAAATAAACCTGAACTATTTGCGGCAACCCCCTGGATATGATTTAGTAAATGCACACAGATGCAAAACAAACACAACAAAATCTCTGGTTTTATCTGAAGAGTAGGATACTTTATGTCTCTCTTTTTCTTTACCGGGCCCTGGACCAGCCGAGGGGATACAGTCTTTATTTAGAAACCAAGATGTTCGGATACTTTATTTTTTAACACAAAAAAGTAAAATATATACAAAGGATGAAACAAGGTGCTTCTTAAGTTACCTCAAGATTATATTGATGGTTTTTAAAATTGATTTCAGTCGGGGACCTGCAAGGAATAGCCTTTGTTTCAGACTTCAGTGATATTATTTACCATAAAAGGCAATAAACATGCATGCTGCACATGCTGCGCGACCCAACACAAAACTGGAACAAGCATGCGCCGTACATACAAACGAGAAATCAATAGCCTTTCTGGTTTTACCGGAAGAATATTTGGATGTGTCTTCATTTTGTTTTCTTACAGCCAGGACCCTGGAATAGCCAAGGGTACAGTCTTTATTTAGAAACCAAGATTTTCCGATATACTGTATTTTGCGTCACCATAATGCATTTCACAAATGTATGTAGCATAACCGTGAACAATACTATAAGTATAAAATAACCCGCTTCTTCTGTAACCTCAAATATATATTAAGGTTTTCCTCTTGTTAACTCAGACTCTGGGAATCTGATATAGCCTTGGTTTAAGACTACATAGGCATTATTTAGCTTTAAAACAAATTTAAAATGCTGCACTTTGCGCGACCTAGTAAAATAATAGAGCTGGCATACAACATTAACCTATACAAAAGAGAAATAACAGCTTATAATTGGATATCTGAAGAATAATAAAAGATGTGTCTCCATGTTCCACGTCCTTGGCCCTTGGAATAACCTCAGTTGCAGTCTTTAATTATAAACAAAATATATCTTCCGATTCTGCATTCTACGCGACCGTATATCAAATGTCAGATGTAAATAGCAAATAAACCACTGCTCTTGTTACATGAAGAATAATTCATGTGTCTCGATTTGCCACAATTGGGGCCCTGGGTTCCGTTTCATGAAAGGGTCTTATCTCCGTACCTACACAACCTAATTGGTATAACTTTGACATTTACGGCAACACGTATTATTTATATAAAAGCGTCTTTGCTATTATACTTTCAACAGTCACGTGACAGTTAAGACGGTCTCAGCTAAGACCCTTTCCATGAAACGGGCCCCTGGAATCATAGTCGCAGCGAGGATTGTTTGAATGGGGGTGTTTTAGATTCATTCAGTGGCGTACTTGGGGTGTGTTTAAATACCTAAAACAGTAATCTTTTCGCTAAAGGGGGGTGTTTGAACACCTCCAAAACACCCCCCCCCCCCCCCCCCCCCACCACCACCTTGGTACGCCTATGCCTGGAATAGCCCTGGGTTCTGACTTCGGAGATATAATTTTGCAAACAAATTGTGACGATACAGTACAGGCTACTGCAACCAACGTATGCAACCATTAATCTGGATGCCTTGTATTATATAGGCGCAACATTGCCCAACTTGAATCGTCTTTTTACAATTAATTCATCTTAGTGATTTGATTGATTTATGTTGTAGTTATAATTCTAACCACTGCATAGTCTTTGTTCATTGTTCCACACAAAAATTATTGATTTGAATAAAGTGTAAGCACGCAAACACATTGCAATAAGCCGAGTAGTTAATATAACTAATTTGTATGGGATGATGGAAATGAGGTGGGTGATTATTGGGCAATAGACGAGTTCTAGCACATTTACCCAACACAATCATCACGACGCTATAATTGTCATATTAATAGTATTGTCATATTTTGGAACCGGTTGCAACACTCTCCGGCCACGTCTGGTTGTATCCTGTTTTTACCACTGACATAAATGAGGAAAATGTGCTATAGTGTGTCGGATTCTCAGACAGAAATATAGTATTTGTAATTTTATCAAGACATCGTTTCCGTTCAAAGGCTGATAAAACTGACGAAACGGAAATTTACAACATCAAAAAAAGGGCGAATGAAGTCTCCCAGGCACCGGATGAAAAGATTTATACAATTCAACGAAAAGAGGTAACAGACGGATACTACGCGACAGTAGTGCTGGATGTGAGGAGAAAATTAATCACTAGCAAATGAAGCCGAGGGAGTAAAATGGTCGACCAAACATTAATCCATTAAAGGGAAACACCACCCAAAAATTATATTCTTATAAATGAAATGCAATAGTTTTAGTAGTTTGTTCAACCAACACGTTCAGAAATGATTGGTTTCCAGACAAATTATATAATTTGAAAATACATCACGATTTTATAATAATTGTTCATGGGTCTGAAGATGAAGGCTAGTCCATTGTCTATAATTATGACGTTTTCTTCTGCCGATGGTTCTATCGTGTCCAAACGTACGAGACTACGCGGGTATATAATTTGCGCACTCGCAAACGTTTGGCGCTTACGGAACCATCGGCCCTGTTGGTTCCGTGAGTTTCGGTGATTAATCGCATGGTTTGTGAATAACACAACCATTTGCAAACTATTGGACATCTACTGAATATCAAAAAAACGGTACAAAAACATATAACCCTGTGTTGTTCCGTTTGCATGGTCGTCCCCTTTAACCCTCTGAGAGCCACGGTCGACTCTAGTCACAATGCTCACACATAGATATTTGTCCCTTAAAGTGGACTTCCGTACGATTTCAAGCTTCTAATGATTGAAAGACAGATATTCTAGGTCAATAAACACAATTTGGTATGAACAAAGTATGATTGTGGGTTCTTATAATTGGTTTTGAAATTCTAATAACACAAATTCGCGAGCGAGCTTGTTCTATCCCACAATGCACCAATTTGTGACGTGCGACCCTCACTATGCGCCTATCTATGTTTTTTCACTGCAGCGAATGTGTTCTTTTGATCGGACCAATACAATGCTCGATCATGAATACTTTAGTCCACGCTGCGCCACTGACCGTGCCTTTGAGCATTACTGCATTGTTGAACCATTTGAAAATACTTGCCTGCCCGATATTGTAACACGTTTGGCTTTCATTGGAATTTCAATAGACACAAAGTTCTGTAAACGTGGTTATTGAATTTGCTGGCTCTGCATGACCGGATATTATGAATGACACTTGCAGTGATCACAATGCAGTGGCACCGGATTCAAGCCTACTCAAGAAATTGAGCAAAGTGAGGGTGCTACGTAAGGGTCTCATGATTGTGTGCGGTAAATTTAATTATTTCCTCAGAGTTAATGACATTAGAAAAATCTCTTAGAAATCAACCAAAGTGAGTCAAATCCTGAAAATATTCAAGCACATCCCTAGATTTATTTCCAATATACTGTATTTTTGTTTTAATCGTCCGGAATTCTCCTTTAATGCACGCAATAGACGAGTACTGGATGAAATGCAAGAACATTTCACTTCTTACGAAAGCTATAATCATTTTAGATGGATGAGGGAGTAAAGGGATAGTTAAAATAATTTTGGTATAGAGGGCGCTTCGAGAAATAATTTTTGTTGAGGTAATACAAAACTGAGTGTCAAATTTGAAAAAGCATACAGTTTTTATGACAGAATAAACTTTATTTGATCAAATCGGTTCAGAAACAGCTGAAATATCAAGTATATCCGATCAGAATAAATGTTGGATCCCACATTTATTGGATAATTATAAGAAGAAAATATATAATGCTTACACTTTTTCGAAAATTTACAAAAGACGTTTTTAAATAGTTATTGATGATCTCTCTATTTAATCATTATTTTAACAAAACATCACATGCAAAAATCTTAATAAAAACTTGTTGAAACCAATGCGTTTTTAGAAAGCACACTCTTGTTTTTTTAACGGCTTTTAAACAAAATGATAACAGGCTTTTTACTTAGTCGTTTGTAATTTGTTATACCTATCGAGCATGGTGGACTTACAACTACTAGTTTGTAATGTTATGGTGCAGGTTTGGGTTACTAAAATCCAGTTTGACCAAAACTGTACTATCCCTTTAAGCTATTCATGTAAAGTTGTCTGACGAAATCATGTATTGAATACGAGAACCTGCTAGGTCTGAATAAAGACTGGATTTAGTTAACTAATTTAATATAAATGTTACCAAAAAATCACATTAACATTGCCCTCCCCCCCCCCCCCCCCCCCCCCCACCTCCTTCACTTCTTCACAAAATGCATGCACACAATATTACAGTACATTTATTATGCTTCCACTTACCTGTTTGAAGTTGATAACCTTGGTGATAATACAGGTGAATCCAAAACGAGAGGGTACAGCCGGGTGTATAAAGCTATGCGCGAACAAGTGCGATATTACACAGTGTGTAAGTGTGTGTGTGCGTGTGTGTATACGTCTGAGTGTGTATCCACCATCCACGGTAGAAATGCAAAACTTGAACAGATGTGCGACTGAAAGATGATCCAAAAGACTGCAACGAAGATCGCAGATGGGTGCAAAACCACTGGTGTCAATGTGCCGTCTCGAAAAACTTGATCTCGACAACCCCAAAAATGGAGGAGATAATTTCTCGGTCAGATTTGACTTGGCGTTGGTTTTTTTTCTTCAGGAGACAAGGAAGCCCACCTAGCTCGTTCAAAAGCCAGGCGCTGCAATTAATGTCCACTGTTCTGTCGTACTGCACTGCATGCACTAGCTAGCTAGGCGATAGCATCCATAGCTTGCATGATGGGTAGCTGGCTAACAGGTTGTTCGACCGTATGGTACCATGTAACACATACAGTGTAGACTGCGTGCTGCGTATGCGCGCGTTTTTACTGTGCATTAAAATTGCAATGTGCATGCATGCTAATGTGCCCGCCTGGTCCCACTTGTAAGCTGCATGCACGGTGCATGTGTAATGAGGAAGTCGTACAAATATTCACATATTGCACACACTCAAGCACGCACACACGCACACACGCACAACCACACATACATTCATACACACAAAAGCACGCACACAAACAGACATGTAAATACATTCATCCATACAAATATACTTGCGCACACAGACAATTACACAGACAGACACACACACGCACAACCAAGCAGTCTTCCATCGATCTACAGTAGATGTAGAAGAACCGCTACAATCATGTGGCGCCACGATCGTTCTCATAACATATGGTATGAAGGTACAATCATCCCTAACACATGCACACTCATACATACATACTCAAACACACATACACGCAGACGGACATAAACAGAAACTATACACACCCACACATATCTATGGAAACGTAGAACTACTGTTGCGTTTACGTGGTTCCACGATCTTTCCCATCACATATGGAACCCAAATACACACACACACATACTTATACACACTTGCACAAACATACAGACTTACTGTCACATACATACCCAACCACACACACACGGACACTCCAACAAATGCACATGTATACTCAAACTCGCGCCCATACACTTATTACCATTGATCTATAGAAGATGTAGAACTACTGCTATACATTAACATAGCGGCTCAAAACCCTTTTCTTAAATTATCGATGCACTAACACACACACACACACACACACACACATACACACACACACACACACACACACACACACACACACACACACGCACACACACACACACACAACCGCACGCATACACACATAATATATACACACGCGGACTTGCATTCACCCACTAACTCGCACACACACACATAATGCGCGAGCGACCGCACTCACCCACTCACTCACTCTCCCACACACAGACAAACATAAACATACACACATACACGCACAATTAAAACACACACTAACATTACTAACAATCAATGGAAGATATATAATACCACTACTACTTCTTTTATGTAACACCACCATCCGTCTTGTATACTAGTACGAACATACGCACACTTCCATCGATCTATATAAGATGTAGAAGAACTACCGCTGCTTTATAACGTGGCGCCATATTCATTCTCGCTATTGTTGGATGCGTATACTCACACACACACACGCACACACACACACACATACATATTATACAAACACAAACAAAAACACACATACGCGCACACACACACACACATACACACACACACACACACACACACACACACACCCACACACACACACACACACACACACGTAAAAAGTCACATACTACCAAATACATATAACTACAGAGGGTATACAGATCTTGTGGCGCCACACCATACAGCCATGCATAGTATTCACATACTTGACTTTTGGATGGGTTTATGCGCATGAAAACAATGCAAGGGTAAATTGATATTCGTAGTTGAGTTCACTGACACGACGAACCTTTACAGGCTTTACCAAATTGTCACTTATGGATATACGAGCATGAATAAAAACTGATTTGGTAATGAAAATTGTTATTGGAGATTAAATTCCACCAAGTGCCATCTCCCCGTCCCATGCAGTCTCTTCATTGAAGAGTATACCCTGTATACAAATTATGATGTTTGCATAAGATCATTTCTCTTCTAGTTTATAAGCCGGTCCCTCGTTATCTCCGCAACACAATTGGATGCAACTTATGTGCGTGTAGATTTCGCTCCAAGATTATTATAGTTGTATTTTTTTTTAAATTTCATATTGATGTATTAAACTTGTTGTATGTGAATTCTCTCTCATTATTGTCCTTGTTTTAATCCTCCCTTCCGTTTTCTTTTTTAATAGAATTCCGTTTTTGGTCATATTTGTATCCATCGTAATTTGCAATAATTATATGGACAGTGTGCAGGTCGTCGTCATGGTTTTCTGTCATGGTATTGGACTTGGTTAATGATTTATATTATCAGTTAAAGGTAGTGTTGACTATTGGTATTTCCCGAAGTGCCCCCGATATTTTTTGTGAGATAATGAAAAACTGACTGTCAAATTCGAAAGAACATACAATTGTAATGACAGAATACAATTTATTTGATCAAAATCGGTTCAGAAATGGCTGACATACTCGTATCCATAAATATATTTGTATTCAAAATGTTCTTCACCGGCAATCACCGGGCGATATTTAGACTTTTTAGAAAAATTTCCAAAAATGCTCGAAGAGTACTTAAAAAAAAATCAGAATAGGTTTTTAAAAAGTCGTTGATGATATCTCTATTGAATCATTATTTTAACAAACATTTAATGCACAATTTTGTATGAAAAAAGGCTAAAACCAATGATTTTTTTTAAATAGCGCCCTCTTGAGTTGTAACGGCTCTTTTTGAATGATAACAGGGGTTTTACTTAGTCGTTTGTAATTATGTATACTTTTCGAGCATGGTGAAGTTATAACTATTACTTTGTACCATAATGGTGCAGGTTTTGGTTACTAAAGTTAAGTTTGACCAATACTCAAACTATCCCTTTAAAGGGATCCATAACTTCATAGGATTTTTCAACACGTGACACCCGATGCCTCAGTCACATACCCTTATGATGGTAAGATTTTTTCCGAATGACGTGTAATAGTTTCATTACAAACATTAATGTTTTCTCGAGAAAAGTGAACATAATTTGTATTATAGGGTGTCTATTTACTTTCGCTACAATAACCCAAAAAAGGCGTTCCTGAAACGATTTTCATTCTAGAATAAGTCTCTTCTTACTTATGTACACATTTGAGAAATCAAAACCGATATCAGTCTTGTGCTGCATGTATCCATACGGTACACAAAAGTAATGTGAAAGCTCCAAGTGATTTTGGTTGAATCTAACAGAGTTAATGGCTCACTTTGAGAATATATCAGTGAGATCAGTGATTATGAATACGGTGTGAAAGTAAGACTTGTAATAAAACATATTTGTAGTAAATTCATGAAATCCGAGAATGTACTATAAGTTCGAAATAAAATTTAAATTCATTTTATATATCATTTTCTGTCTTTTCGGACGCGCCCCAGACAAAGGAGAAATACTGAATGGAAATTTATTTTGTATCGAGTTGGCTATATGAGTAGTAAATTAAATAAATTGTTTTTCTTGTATTTATTTCCCATTTTGGTGACAGAATCTTCTTTTTCCGAAATAAGCTGTATTGTTTGTTGCAATGCTCGATTACGTAATTCCATTACGTAATAACACTTTTCATGGCGCCAAATGAGCCTCTAATGAATGTATTACGTGTGGCCTTTGCATCTCTGAATTCACTAATTGTACAGTGCACACAATACCGTATATGATTATTAAATCCCATGTACATAAAGCGTACTTTTGATTAGTACACTCATTAACATAAAGCGGCTATATAAAACTACCGCTCCAAGCATTTCACGTGTCATTTATTTTATTTATGTTTAACGTTTATTGGAATTATTCCTCAATTGTGAGTTTGCATGGAATGTTCCCTCGGGATTGGAAATGCTATTTCGTGAAGACAATAAGTCCTTCTCTAAATAGCATTTCAACTTGACGGTATAATTGCATACACGTCCCACTCCTACCGGGTCCCCATTTATACACCTGGGTAGAGAGCAGCAATAGTGGATTATTTCATTTTTCTGTCACCATACGTAAGCCAAACAGCAAGTTACAAGCAAAATGTGAAAGCTCCCAAGTGATTTTAGTTGAATTTGACCAAAATAATTAGTCACTTTTTTAAGGTCACACATTTAGACACGTGCATGGCCAATTTTATTTTCTTAATTCTGATTTAAGTTATATATAGAAATAAACACAATGTTGAGTGTTCGTACTCCTCAAGGTGCTCAATTAAGTATGAATAATAGTACACAGGTGAAAACCTTAATTCTCATTGCCAGAGAATTTAGGGGTTTCAGGGACGAGCACCGTCTAGGGTTTTCTATAGCTCAGTCGGAAGAGCACCAGTCTAGCAATCTGGAGGTCTCGGGTTCGAATCCCGTTGGAATCCCATTTTCTTTGCCTTCTTTTAATCACAATATATTTCTGGTCAGTTTCTCTATATGTTTGAATTAATTATTACAAACGGCTGTATCGCTTCGGTGATCCCTCGCATATATCCCCAAGTTGATTGGTATCCTTCGGGTTTATGTCAGGTTCATAATTGCTTCTGACCATTCAGGCAATGAGAATTAAGGGGTTTCAGGGACGAGCACCGTCTAGGGTTTTCTATAGCTCAGTCGGAAGAGCACCAGTCTAGCAATCTGGAGGTCTCGGGTTCGAATCCCGTTGGAATCCCATTTTCTTTGCCTTCTTTTAATCACAATATATTTCTGGTCAGTTTCTCTATATGTTTGAAGAAATATAGATAGATAGATAGATAGATATATAGATAGATAGATAAGATACAGTAGTAATAATGGTATATTACCACGGTCATGTTGGCCAGCGAGCGTCACCAGGTCCCCATGGCAACCGAAGTCAGGATGACAAGTTGTTATTGTAAAACATCTCATTACGAAAGCTTGGAAAAATATAATGATTTCAAGACACTTATCATTTAGTATATTATGATATCATTGTATGTTGTTTTGCTTTTACTTGTTATTATTCGGAATCACATCATCTAGCATCGAAAGCGTTCAAAATAATAAAGAGAAGCTGTGGCACACACACACACACACACACGCACACGCACACGCACACACACACACACACGCACACACACACACACACACACACACACACACACACACACACGCACACGCACGCACACGCACACACACACACACACACACACACACACACACACACGCGCGCACACGCGCACACACGCACATACGCACACACACACACACACACACACACACGCATACACGCGCACACACGCACACACGCACACACGCACGCACACACGCACACACGCACACACGCACAAACACACATACACACACACACACACATACACAACAAGAACTCGGTCTCACAATTAACCTATAATCTACGCACATACAAAAATAAAATACATACAAAAATAGTGGACTAACCAAACATTCAGTGGCGATGGCGAGCAAGTAATTAGTTATTTTTTAATGTACTTCAGTCTTCTTCAGCTGTATAAATGATCACACCTTCCACTCGCCACCATTATTTCCGCATCATTTGGCCAGGGTTGATCCCATCTATCTTCTCAGTCTCAGTCTCACAGTTTTGTGACTGGATATAGCAAAACCCTGCACTTGTCGGTATAGGTTTTGAAGAAGTTGGCATTTTAAGTTCACAAAATGTACGTAAAAGACATATGTTTAATAGTAAAAATGAAAACGATCATATCTGTGCCAAATTTTATCAGATGAAAGCCTATGATGCAACCTTTCTAATGGATTAAAAAATCTAAATTTATATTTTTACCGACAATTGCAGGGTCACATTTTATAACTTCTTCTTAAAGCATTTTCTCACGCTGCCCATCTTCTATTTTATATTTCCCCCTCTCCCCTTCCATTAAATCCCATATGGTTATTAATGATGACAGACCACGTAACCCTGGCAACGGTTAATTAAATCGCGACTCGATTCCCGAGAGAGCGACTATAGCGGCGTCATTAGTCAGTGGTGTTTTATCACACTTCGTACTTTGCAGGTCAAATCACGGACACACAACCAAGCGTATGTTTACCATTTTGACCATCCTCTATGCACTGCATCTTCATGACTGATTTAGTTTGGTTCAGCTGTAGACAGAACTGTTAACAATGGACATGCAAATTATTGTCCATTATCATGAGTATTATCATCATTATCATATTACCCATCACCGTATGCACCATCATTATTCTCACCGGCATCGTCATCTTCTTCTTCATCGTCATCATCATCAACATCATAATCATCATCGTCACCATCGTCATTATCATCATCATCATCATCACCGTCATCATCATCATCATCATCACTATCATCATCATCATCATCATCATCATCATCACAATCGCCATCACTATCATCATCATCATCATAGTCAGCACTCATCATCCCATTCTTCTTCATCATCACCATCATTATTATCATCGCCATCATCATCAGTCATCACCACGATTATTACAAATCATCACCACCATCATCATCACCACCACCATTACAAATCATCATCATCATCAGCAGCAGCATCATCATCATCATCATCATCATCATCATCATCATCATCATCATCATCATCATCATCATCATCATCATCATCATCATCATCAACCTCATCACCACCACAATATGTATGTATTTGATAATGTTAATTTCCATTTCCCCATGAATATGCAAGATTAATTATTACCACCTCTGTTAATATTATCCTAATCAACGTTGTTCTGCTAGTGTTTTCATAAGAGCTTAGTTCCAAAAGGCGCTAAATCCACTTTTCATAAAAAAATTGAGTTAACTCTATCAGTATAATTATACTGTATATCTATCTATAAATCAAAATAGGAAATGTTCCATTATCGCATTCCCATAGGCATGTGTACAACGTTTTACGAAGAAACCTGATTTTCTCCAAAGTTTAAAAGGTGGATTAAGCGCCTTTTGGAATTAAGCTCTTCATATATTTTGTTGATTGAACACTTTCTTGAAACGCGTCATGATTATTCTAAACATTTGCGAAATTATAGGGAAAAAACAACAAGATCTGATACTAATTTGAGTTGGAAAAATTAAAGCACCATCATTCTTTAGCTCGGCATGACAAATAACTTTAGTCAAAGTATAAGATGATCAGGAAATCCCCAAAGGCGATTGTTAGCATTGTAATTGTTCTTGGAAAGCGAGGAAGGCAGGGAGGGAAAGCAATAAGGTACGTAAAGAAACATTATTTTATTGTTACAGATCACATTTGGGGTGAGAGTTCGACAATAACGCAGGACCAGCTCTACACTCTCTCACTGATGATGACTGTGCAGATATGAATTGGCTTGTTTTCAAAAGCCGGGCGCCAAAAATGTATCGCTTATTTGCCTGTCTGTACATGCTGTATACTTTGCATTGATACAATCTGCATACTTGTAAACAAATATTAAAATGGAGTGATCAATATTTTGTTTCCGATTGCGTAATTTATCTTTTTAATGCTTAAGTATAGAACGCTAGCTAATAACGCTAACAAATATTAAAATGGAATGAGCAATATTTTTTTCAGATTGCGTCATTTATCTTTTTTAATGCTTAATTATAGAACGCTAGCTAACTTAGTATATTATTGATTTCATTTAACTCTATTTGGAATAAAAATTTAATTCAGCGCATGCTCTTTTATTGACATCGATGCTAACAACCAATGGGATTGTTTCGAAACACCTACGTTAATAGGCTAGGCCCGTTTCGACCCATTCAGTCCAGGGGGGTATTTCACAAAGGTTCAAAGTTGAACATAGCTCTAAGTTTGACCTAACTATTATGGAAAGCCATGGGCGTCGATACTTACGTAATACCTATTCATCGGGGGGGGGGGGGGATGAATGAATAGATCATCCCCCCTGATGAATGGGTATCAATGACAGATCGACGCCCATGTGGAAAGCCTTTAGTTTCTTAGTGAAATTGTTGGAATCGTTCTTTTTAAAAGGCATACATTTTGATTGAAATCAGTAATATTTGTTATTATCAAGGATCCTTGGAGTATTGATATACATTTTTGTTGAAAGTTTCAAATACTTGTATTTGTTTGCTTTTGAATATGTTTTATTCCTAAACTAAAAATGGCTTTCCATTATTGTTAGGTCCAACTTAGAGTTAAGTTCAACTTAGAATCTTTGTGAAACACCCCCAGTTCGGTAATGAAAATTATAGGGACGAAAGCGGGAAAATCCCACAACATCCTGAAACGTATATATTTTGTATATTCCTCACTGCGTTGGAATTGAAGAATTTGATATCAAATTTCGATTGAATTGCAAATGGAGGTGATTATTAACTGGCGGATAAAAGGGAAAGCATGAGTAAAAAATGTGTAGTTATTACGTATCTTACTAACATGCTAACAATAAAAGCATGGGACAAATTTCGGTTTTTCAAATTTCCCTTTCGTTAAAAACATATTTACGATTGAAGTGTTCACATGTTAAATTATCCACTGGACCGCGAAAACCATGTACAAAGTGAGTGCAATGAGTTAGTGAATATCACTTTGCCTTTTTGCTCATTACTCGGCCATATAACGTCCATTTAACTTGAAATTTTCACACAACACTCAGTGGACATATCAAATAACAACAATATACATTGTATCAACCACTCATCACGTTTTGAAGTTGCTAGATCCCTTTTAAGGGGAAGGAAACGTTGGAATATTCGTTACTGATGAGTGCATAATTCCTGTCACTTCTAGGCCCCGTTGCAGAAAACGATTGTAAGATAAAATTAATTGTGAATCAGATCATGTGTTCTGAATGCGCAAAGCATAGAAGTATGAATAAACAAACCAACCCGTTTATAACTAGAAGGCTCACTTAACGCGCGCAAGTCACGTGTCCCATAGACTTTGTACATGGGCAACATGGCGGAGTGAACCGATTTTTGAAGCTCCCGTAGCCCACTTCTCTACGTCATCGCGTAGTGACCTAGAAATACTGGACCAATCATCATGCCTATGCAGTGCGTAGACTATCGCGCCTATTTTCCTGCGCACTGTCCTAGATTTCATCACGCTTATGAGAACAATGGGAGCCATTGTGACGTATGCATATGAACTTGTTTTATTGACCTCGATCCCGTGACGACGCGTTTGAACTACTCTGTGATTGGTTAACTGTAGTTCCCAAGTAGCCCATAATGCAACCAGTTGTAGGCTCTTCCGGTGAGCAAAAATCGCTGCACTCTGGCAGCAGTGACACCTCCCTGGCGCAAAGTCTGATTGGTTGCAACGCGCACATTTTCTGACTTACAATTAGTTGTAACTTACAATCGATTGTATCTCTTTCTGCAACGGGGCCCTAGTCGTATTTCCACTAATAATGGAAACACTTATGTTTTGAAACCACTATCAACTGTTTTGACTGAGCACTGGAGGCTGCCATGATTTCCAACTGTACCATATGAAACGTCATCTACGCGCATCTGAGCATAATATACTAACAAAATCGGGTTACGTAATCACTGACATAGCAGCATATTCAGCAACAGCGGTTTCATAATCCGCTTTTGGACTTATAGATAATCAATTATTCTTAAAGTGATGCCTGTAAAGTGTCTAACTTGGAGCTTCCTCGTTTCTCTTCTGCCGTGTTGTTTAGATTATGGTAAGAGAGGAATAAAATAGGGTTAGATTTTTTCAAATGTCCCTTTAGTATGAAGATAATTATCATTGAAAATCATTATTTCAAAAGCGTTAGCAACGCTTTTGATTAAAAAAAAAGTACAATTGCCGTAGCTGAACACGTCCGGCCCGCGCGCGTGGGAAACCTTCCCGACCCGACTGAACGTTGAGCCGAGCGCGCGCAAATTCCATGAATTCTGTTCCGTCTGTAAACATACACGGGTGCGGATATCGCAAACGGATGATTATTACTGCGACAAATCTACGGCAGGCCATCAGTATTCGGTGATAAAATATGAACTCAATATTCGGTTTTTTCACTAGGTAAACAGTGTTTGTTTTCTTTCAAACTTTCACAAATCTTTCAATTGTATTTTACAATGATATTGATATAGGATTGAAGTCTCAAATGTCATTTTGTGCAATATCTGACACTTTACAGGCATCCCTTTAATATGCGATGTGTCATTATTATAATTATCTTGCCCCCCCCCCCCCCCCCACCAAACGCACACACATACAACATAGAATGCGAATGGTATTTCTGTTTTGCCTATGCGCCACTTAACTTTGCCCATCTATATAGCCCACCGCACACAGAGCCGACTCGATCCGATCCGACTGGTTTTCAGTCAGGCTAGAGTCGGTTTCGCTCAGTCGTAGCCGATTCAACATGTTGATTCGGCATCAAATGATCTCCGACTGGCTCTTGACCGGCAAAAGAGGAGTCCTGAGGCAACGTATATGAGCTGAACCGACTGAAAACCAGTCGGATCGGGTCGAGTCGGCTCTGTGTGCGGAGGGCTTAAGCCCCCTCTCTTTCATTTTAGAAGCATCCTGCCGTAACTGGCAGATTAATTATCATGATTACATAATGTAATAATTTTAATTTTTAAAATATTGTTTTAATCATAGATGATACAGAACTTGGAACGAGATAACGAGATAAACACAATTCCATAATCTAAACCGCAACATTACTTAAATCATTTCATTCTGGCCCTGAAAACTAACAGTGAATGATCGATTTAAAAATACTGAAGCTTTCTGACCGATTAATAACGACAGGGGGCGCTCGCTGTTTTCCCATAACAAAACAGCATTGAATGCACGAAGCCATTAATATAATAACATCACGAGGATTGTTTTGCGAAAAAATACGCGAAGAACAAATTTACCAGGTGTTCTACAAACTGTTATAAAATTGTTGTTTTTATAAAGGTGTTTCCAACAAAAATTGAACATCACAATTTTGGTCGTTCCATTTACTTCAGACAAACGGTCATAATTATCTCTCATGTTTCTGGACCGTTTTTGTCCAATTTTGTTACCGATCATACATCAAATCCTGATTCTCATTCTGAAAACATTTTATCAAAGGTTTCATTGTCCTTTAAAGGGATCTAGTATTTTGTTGACATGTGCAAAAAGTGATTAAGTGTTGAAAAATGTGTGTTTTTGTGATTTGATATGTACACTGAGTAATGTATGCAAATTTCACGTAAAATGGATGTTATAAGTAATAAGCGAAAATGCAAAGTGATATTCGTAAAAACTCATTGCAGTTATAACTTTCCAGTGGAAAATTAAAAAGCTGGACATTTCAATCGTAAATACCTTTTGAATGAAAAGGGAAATTCGAAAAAAAAACGAAACCTGTTTCATGCTGTCATAATTATAATGACCGGGTAATGAGCGATAATGCAAAATGATATAAGCCAACTCATTGCACTTACTATGCACACAGTTGAGAGTCTCCCAGGGAGATTTTCAAGTCCGAACACTTCAACCATAACTATTTGGTTGTGGTTGAAGTGTTCGGACTACAAAACGTATACACAGATTATTACAAACATGTACACAAACAAACACACACATATAAGTTACATGAATCCATTCGTACATACACATACGTACATACATACATACATACATACATACATACATACATACATACACACACACACACACACACACACACACACACACACACACACACACACACACACACACACACATACACACACACACACACACACACGCGCACACACACACACACACACACACACACACACACACACACACATAATTGAATTATCTAGCTAATTAATGTGTGTGACACCGGCTTCTGCATGTTTGAAACAGAGGGGAAAACGAAATCATGGTAAGGTAAGTCAACGGAAGAATACAACGAAATAATTACTCCTTTCAATCAATTTGAGCAAACTATGATTTATTTTACATATACATTCATACATATACATTATATCATAATAAGTGAATACGCATACACAAAATGATAAGAAAATCTTAATATCAAATAAAAGCAAATGTCATAACCTTAATTATTGAAGACAAGTACGCCTATAGCATTAAGGCAGAAACCTCACGCCATTTATTGTACTTCATGTTTGTAATTTGGGGAACGTTCAGTTTTTGGTATAGAGGGCGCTTCGATAAATATTTGTTGTGAGGTAATGAAAAACCTAAGCGTAAAATTTGAAAGAGCACACAATTTTAACGACAAAATCAGCTTTGTTCGATTTAAAGGGACAGTCCCTCTTTAAAAAAACGTCTGAACAGTTTCTAGTTGACGGATGGGGATGAATGAAACACACACACACAAAATCAGATCGAACAGCCCTATAATTTGGATTCTATGAATGAAAAACGAATGCGTCCCTCCGTCAGACTATATATCGGTCAATATTGAGTTTAACTGATTTAGCATAATATTACAACTATATTGTACTTATTCTTGCAAAGGTATTGTGAAGCCAACATTTGTAAAGGTATGTCACGGACAAAAAATCTCAAAAATGAAGAATATGTAATTACATGTAGTCAGTTTAAGCGAGGTTTGGTTATTTTGCCTAGTGTGCGGTCATGCTATTCGTATGTGTGTGCGGGTCACGTAGCTAGCGCGAGTCACGTAGGGGTCACGCATAGCGTTGTGGTACTTCTTGGAATCCCTGTACGAACTTCCCCACTGGGTGAATATACGTATAATGCACAATTGTTTGTTGGACGACGGTTTATTAGTTTTAGGTCTATAACTCCACGAAAAAGAGATTTCAAGCCCTAATATTTTCAGGCATGCTATTAAATGACATTTTCTTTCATATAAGACAATAACCTCGTAACTTTTGAAATTTGGCTTGCAAAAGAGGGAATGTCCCTTTAAAGCGGTTCATAAATGGCTGAAATAGCGATACATTTATCCGATCAGAAGATATGTTGGGGACCAAGTTCTATTCAATAATCTAACCAAATTAAAATCCTACACATTTATTTTTAAATATGCCAAAGCGGTTTTAAAACAGTTTTTGATGATTTCTCTATTGAATAGTGATTATAACCAAACATCACATTCACATTTTTAAATTTTAGAATTGTTGGAACGTGTCTGGAGGGCGCCCTCTTGTGTGAACGGCTGCTTAACCATTTATATGTGTTTACTACCATCCAACATTGATTTATAACTGTTCGTGGTTAATAACTAACAAGTATTATGTATTACAATTCTGTTTGACCAAACCTGTACTATCCATTTAAGCACAGACAAAGTGACAAAATCAGACTTGTGCTCATAATAATTCAAATGTGACGTCAAACATTATTTTACATAATCAATATGACTGTATACGTGACATGTACACAATTAAAAGGAACAAACACCAAAAAATAATATTCCTATAAATGAAAGGTAGCATTTTTAGAAGTCCATTCCACCAACGAGTTCGGATAAATGTTTCCAGACGAATCATATAATTGGAAAACGCATCACCATACTATTAAAAGCATGTGTTCATGGGTCTTTGGCGTAATATATACAGTATACTGTTATAAATTTACTGCAACGCCAACATTTTAATAACAACAACAACAACAACATATCTGAAAGTCTCCAACAGGGGTCTACAAGGCATGCGTGTTCAGAAGGCCGCTCTATGGCTGTGTAGCATGGACCCTGTATAAACATGTACCCTGTATAAACATGTACATGTACATATTCCAACCAAAACGGAATATTTTGGCCGTCTCCTGGCGCGACGTCCTTATTTCGCCAGAGTGTTATACCCGCAGCATTTCCCCCGACGGAATAAAACGCGAGAAGTTGGGTTCGGTTCTTATACGGAGTTGGACAAATGATATATATATGAAGAGAACACATGCGGTACGTTCCCAACAAGTAGAACAATATGACAAAATCAACAGTTCCGTGCATTTTCGGCATGCTTGCCCAGAGAGGAGTGCGTCGACACCATATAAGACCAGGGTCTCGTTGCAGAAAGAGATACAATCGATTGTAAGTTACAGTTATTGTAAGTCATAAACCTTGCGCGTTTCAACCAATCAGATTCGCGCATTTAGAGCGCAAGGTTTCTGACTTACAATAATTGTAACTTACAATCGATTGTATCTCTTTCTGCCACGGGGCCCAGCTCAGATAAAAGACCACTGTCAGTTGGTAATTAGTAGTACAAGTGAGAAGAGGGAGAAGACATGAATGTGTTGCATGGTCAACAAGAGATGACCAAGAGAGATGCCCAGTAGAGGACGGACCCGCAAACTTGACAAAGATCATAAAGGAGTCCTGTCGCAGTCTACACCTGCCTCATTAGCGCATGTCCATTGTCTGAAGCAGGAGGTCACAACAGCCACAACATAACACTGAAAATAGAACAGCAACAGCAGCAGCAGCAGCAGCAGCAGCAGAATCAACAGCAGTAGCAGCAGCAGAATCAACAGCAGCATCAACAACATCAGCAGAAGCAGCAGCAGCAGCAGCAGCAGAAACAACACATCAGAATCATGATGAAGTGCGATAATAATTCAAATGCCATAACATTGTGCTGTTATATTAGAAACGTGTCTACAGACAAACGGTGTCCCGTGCAAGGTACAATTCTTTTTCATAATTGTGTGTGTACTATATCACGTGACTGCTCGTTGCAGCCCATGGGTCTTCCTTACAACACACATAAACCAAATAAAAAGTGATACCATTACAATTAATCCGATCGATGCCAATATAATGCTGAGGATAAGCAACAAGGGCATTCTGCTCTCTCGTGTGAGGTCATTGACTCGAACACAGGACACACTGCGCGCCCATTCTTTCGCGTTGATAGCGCCCCTGGTCGGATTGAGATGTGGGTTAGTATCAGGGTTACTTTCACCATCGACCACAATGAGGGTAAGACTGAAGGCCAGGTTTGTCAAGGCAGCGCTCCTTAATCCGCAATGGTACTTTCCACTCTGGGTGGGCATGACTCGTTTGAAGATGAGCTCACCGTTGCCATTCATGGATACATTGTCGAAGTCGTTAGCTGCAATAGTGAAGTCATCAGTAGTCATTCCGGTGGCCATACTGATGGCCATACCATTAGGAACCACCCAGGTGATATCAGAGCGTCGCGAAGCCTTCACCGGACAGGGCAAGACTAAAGCGTCATCCTTGTCAACATAGAGGATTGGGCTGTTTGATGCACATAGTGGTGCAACGTCGGGTGTAACTCCGGCGCTACAGTTACCGCCACCAATGTCAAAGTCCACGAGGCTCTTGTTCGTAGCCCAAGCTGGTGTTGCATACTGCATTTCAGGGTCTAGAATTCTTGACGAAAGCAGCCAATTTTGAAATGGTCGCAGGCGACAATCACAAAGCCACTGGTTTCTACCTCTGAGCTCGAGTGACTTTGATGAAAATGGCAATGCCTCTACGTCCAGGAAAGTAAGGTGATTATTACTTATGTCAATCTTAAACCATGTACTGAAATGACTATGGGAAAATGCCCCGGTATATATTGACATTATTTCATTACCATCGACGTGTAGCTCCGTCAGCCTCAACAACGAGAACAAGTCATTACTACGTATCTCCTGAATCTTGTTCCTGGACAGTATCAATGTGCGCAGAGATAAGAAGTTTTGTTCTTTCCCTATTTGGTGCGGAATCTCTAAGAAGTTGTTATCGGACAAGTTCAATAACGCCAATGATTCAGATCTGAACTTTGGGAAACGCCAAAGATCATTTTGCGACAGAAACAAATAATAAAGATGCGTTTCGATTAACAAAGACTCATTCCTTGACCATAGATGTACCAGACTGTTGTTGTTCATTTTCAACAATGAGAGCTTGGGGAAAGTTTTCAATTCATCGATTATGCTTGTACCAAGTGCAATGATCGTATTGGACATGATGAGCGTTTGTATAGTTCCCATGCCACTAAATGCAGAATCTGACACATGGGTCAATGCATTACCTGACAGGTCTAATCTGAACAACTGGGGGCATTCAGAGAAGGTTTCTGCATCAACATACTGGATATGGTTCCAGGCGAGATCCATGGTTCTAACTCGTATCAGACCGACGAAGTTTGTAGAATCTATAGATGTTAACATGTTGTGACTTAAATCTAAGGACCTCAAACCACTTGCTGAGTAAAAGATTCTCGACTCGAGCATTGGAATATTATTAGAAGACAAATTCAATATTAACAATGATGATCCCAAATGGACGTTACCCAGAATTTGGGAAATGAAATTGCTCGAGAAGTCAACGAGTTGCATGTTCTGCGGTAGGGCAAACGCAAATGGCCAGGTAAATATCATGCTAGCTGACATGGTAAGGGAGATTAATGACGGCGGAAGAACCGTTTTGAAAATCTTGATTTGATTCCCATCTAATTTGAGATACGTCAGTGAAATGAAATTGAATAAAGCTTCGGTCTCTACAAGAGAAATGTTGTTATCCCTTAAACTCAAAAACTTAATTCTATTGAGAGGGAATGTGGGTATACGGACAAGATTATTTGAATCAAGAACTAAACGTTGTAGTTCATCATATTCGCCCATAGCACTGGCATTTACTTCTCGCATGACGTTCCCACCAAGATGCAGCTCTTGTAACGAATGTAGCAATGTCAGGTAAGGGATCTGTTCAAGTTTATTTCCAGTGAGAAAGAGATGTCGAAGCTTGGGAAAGTCTAGAGCCCCGTCCTTTATCCAATATATGCGATTGTATGAAAGTTCGAGAAACTCGAGTTCTGGGAGGTGTGGTAGATGTTTCAGTTCACGTAGCAAGTTTCCATTTAATAATAATCTCTGTAAATGTGTCATGTTTGCTAATTCGTGTTCGTCCCACGAGGTAATAACATTTTCTTGCAAATACAGGGCGGATAAAACCGGAAGGCTGGGGATGTATCTAAGTGTATCAAGCTGGTTGTTGGATAGAAACAGGGACACCAGACTCCGAAGAGAATCCGGATTAATGAAACTAATGTTACGAATCTTGTTGTCGTAAGCGTACAGGTACAGTAAGTTAGGGCATCTTCCTGTTACCAGTTCCGTTAGACAATTTCCCGCGAAGTTAACGCTTTTGACATCAGGACCTTCTATTCCAAAAGGGAAAATATCCGATAGTGTATTAAGTTGGTTGTCGTTTATGACGATACTATGTAAGGTAGAAGGGTCAATCGACGGCGTTCTCGTTAACCTGTTCATTTTGAGATTGAGGATGCGCAACTCGGGAAGGCGAGAGAGGGCACCCTTTTCTAAAACAACGATCTCGTTATTGAAAAAGTTTATTTCGCGTAACGATGACATGTTTCGCACTGCCAGTACGCTTTGAATACGGTTCCTCTCCAAATTCAAATATGTCAAGTTCTGCCAGCACGAAAATGCAACATCTCTCAGAATTTGTATTCGGTTATTACCCATGAGGAGGCGGGTAAGTCCGCCTAGATTACTGCATGAATCGACAGAGCGCAGTTCGTTGTTTGTCAGATCCAGGTTTTTAGTCGTATCATGATCAATCGCGAACGTTTTCAATTCCGTTATACCATTTCCTTGCAGGTTTAGCAGAACCACTCGATATGGTATTACGACTGGATTTCTCAAATGGTTTAACGAAAAGTCCAGATAATTGAAGCGGGATTCAACATTAAATTCATTCGGTACTTCAGAGAACATATTCGACACAAGCGATAGTTCCAGAAGATTGACTAACGATTTAATCGAAGGTAGACGTGATAATCTATTCCCGTTGAGGATAAGAACGGTGAGTAACTCAAATCTGTCGAATGCACCTTCCTCAATGAAGCTTATTCTGTTGTTCATCAGAGACAACCGTTTGAGCGAATGTTGGCATGGGAAATCAGTAACGGTTATCTCCTTTACCAGTGAATTATGAAGGGAACATTCCGTCGTGTTGCAAGGAATATCCTTCGGGATTTCTTTTAAAGCAGATCCATAGTTATAAACAACGAATCGCGTAGGGTACGTTTCAGAAGAATCCACTTGGACACGATTCTTGGCTCTGAATCGTGCCGGACGCAGCGAGTAAGATTATCAGGATAAACATGGTGCCGCACGCCCGCAAAGTCTTTGCGCGCAAGTCGTACAATTTCTTTTGAGGAAACGATCTTCCACCTTCAGAGTTATTAGTGGTTCAGCTGTCGAACGTGTGCTTGGAATATATACATGCTCAGACAAATGCAAGACGTGACGACGGGGTTGTCATGTCCATTTCCGCGTCTTTGATTGGATGATTTGTATTCTATTTTAAATTAAGCTTCTCTCGGGTAAAGCACAAATAGTTTTGTTTTCTTTAGTTATTATCTAACTACGACTGGGTGTGGTCAATATGTTTGTAATAATTTTCATTTTTTAGAAGCTTTTGCTTTAGTCCTACTCATGTGCAGTTCCAGGAGGTTGTTCAATTTAAAGAATGTGCGTTTTTTTTTGTATTTTTTGAATCATATGGCTTCCTAATTAAGACACAATGCAACGATGTCGTCGATATTGTCTCAAGTGGGGCTTACCTTAAAATAAGGTGCGGCTTCCTAAAAAAAAATCATTATCGATATCAATTATACAAATTCATATAAATATAGATAGATATAACGTGTTTCACGCTTCTGTCCAATTGGTTGGGCTTGATGTTCTGACCAGGGGGAGGGGGGGGGGGGGGGGGATGTCATGAAGATCCTAACTTGAACTTAACAGTAAGTTGGACTTAACAATTATGGAAAGCCGTTAGTTTCTTTGAAAAACAATTGTAAATGTTCTTTTATAAAGCATAACAAGTCATGTTTAGTTTCTATTAGTTTTCAATTGAGTCACTCTTAGAAACGAATGGATATTTCAAAAGAACTTAATTCTTGACCGATTGTGGCTCAAACTTTCAGATAAATACTATGTTTCATACTGCAGAGGCGTCGATCCGTTCGGAAAACACAATGCATGGGGGGGGGGGGGGGGGGGGGGCGAGAATTGTTTGTGAACAATGCTCGCCCCCCCCCCCCCCCCCCCCCCCCCCAATGCATTGTGATCGACGCGCCTGTTATACTGCATACAACTATTTGTCTGGATTTTATTGTCCTACAATATTCAGTATACAGATAACGGCGTTTCCGCGTTATAACTAAACTACTATCTCAATCAATATACGCCTTTGTACGATGAGTGTTTGCAGCGCATGTATATCAATGGCGTATATATTAATAAACGGGGGGGGGGGGGGGGTGTACCGAGGGGGCTAGGGGCTATTCTCTCCCAGGAAAAAAATACTCACTTGTTTATTGTTTAAAGGGGTCTGGTATCATAGTCGAAATCTACAAAACTTATTTAGAACTATAACGGTTCTCGCATAACTTGTTTAATTCGTATTCCCCAAATAATCATGGAACATTTTATTTATTTTATTTTTTTTTTTTTTTGGGGGGGGGGAGGTTTCTGAAAATCTATGATTGAAGTGTTCGGTTTCGAAAGTCTCCCTGTCAGACTCTCAGCTGCGTACAACGTTAGTGCAATGTAGCATAATATCACTATGCATGTTTTACTCATTACTCGGTCATAATTATGACATTCATTTTACCATGGAATGTTCACACACACCGCTCAGTGGACATATCCGCATGACAGAAATACAAATTTTTATCAAGCATTCGCCAGTTGTTGCACATGTCAACAAAGTTACTAGATCCCTTTAAGTAAAATGTACTTTAAGCGGGGGGGGGGGGGGGGGGGGGGGGCGGGGGTTACCTGGGCAACGCCCCATGGCTTATACGTGTACAAAGTATACAAAGTTGATTGTCCATTGTGCATTGTTATCTTATCCAAACATGATTCGGAAGGGCAAAACGGACATTGGACTCTGATCTCAAACAGAATTATTATTGTTCGCACACGTGAAAGACACTAATTATTTTATACGATATATACGATAATTTTGGGGGATGACATGCTGCCAGCTTTTTGCCCCCAAATCAATTAAGAATTTGAATGTGCTCAGTATATAAAAACAAATATTAAATTTTGACTGTGCACTGATTGGATCACGAAAGCAATTTAATGTTTAAAATAGGACCATTGCTCGCTGACCTATTACTACCGATCATTTTATTAGAGTTTAACGTTTATCTGTGAATCATCGGAAACATGGGACAGGGCCGGATATCATACGCTACAGGTAGGATATTATCCTTTTGGATGTATACTTTGTATCGTGCCTGGCAGGCATTCGTTTTGTGGATTTTGTTGATTTAATATAATAATATAACTAATATGGGATTCAAATGAAACCCGAGAACTTTGAATTGTATACCATGAATGAAGGGCATGGGAGATCGACATCTTCGCGATAACAAGTGGACAATATGTTACACGAAACTTGCAATTATGTAATGAGAATTATAAGTACATACAATTGCGTTTTAACACACTGAGTGTCAAATGAAAATGGCATTTAAAGCATTAGTAATAATAATAATAATAATGATAATAATAATAATAATAATACTAGTAATTATAATAATAATTATATTAATAATAATGATAATAATAATAATAATAATAATAATGATAATAATAATAATACATCACTTTAGGAGTCGACTATGAGTTAAAATTATGTGATTATCAATTAAAATAATCGTCAAAATCACTCTCTTTAATGACAATATTAATTATACCTTAATTTGTATGAGAGTGTTTATCAGTTTAATAAATATTATATCGTGCGTTCTTATTTTCTTTTCAGGGCGGCTGGCCTTTATTTCCGTTCTTCTCATGCTGAAATGGACTAATGCGGTGAGAGGATAATCATTTTGTCATCATCACAGTGGTTCCATAAGCGTAGGAGGCTGAGGGGGGGGGGGGAAGCTGGTGGTGCAGCCCCCCCCCCCCCCCCCCCCCCTCCTGGAAAAACCAATGCATATTCGGGCAAACTCATTACCATTTTAAAGCAAAACAACGTCAATTTCGGGCAAAGTCGTCCATGTTCGAGAAAATCATGTAATTTTGGATTTAACCATCAAAAACATAATTTTCGGGCACCAAGAAGCTTAGGATTTTTATTTTTTTTTATTTTGGTTGCTTTCAGGTGAAAAATGATAAGGATTATCATCTGGCATAAAAGCCTCAGCCCCCCTGTGATAGATGGTCTCCTACTCATCTGAATTATAATTCATAATATTTAGTTATGACAGTGTCGTGGTATATTGGTTCGGGCCTTCGTCTTTAAATATGAAGGTCGTGGGTTCGATTCCCAGCCGCGGCATGTGTGTCCTTCAGCAAGACACTTTCCACAATTGCTGCTCTCAACGCAGGTGTAGTAAAAGGGTAGGCAAGAATTAGGTATTTCAAATGCTTTAAGACTTCTGTATAAATAGGGCGCTTTAGAAAAAATGGACTATTATATACGAGTCAGTACAAATTTCCATCATTATGTATATAGGTTTGGTTGGGTGAGATATGTTATTACATGATAGTAAAGACACGATAATACAGAATATGAGTATACCTATAATTTACAGTATAATTATTTATAAATGTTATATACTATTCTGTGTTTTTGTATGCAGTTGCCGCTGTGGAGCATTGACGATTGTATGTTGATGTCATTCAATGCAACATTGAAGTTTGATGGGCAGAACAAAGGCGTGAGTATATTCGCGTACAATAGACCTTTAAACATATATACAGATTCAAAATGTGAACCATTAATCAACGGTAGAGACCGTTGAACAATGGCAGAACCCGGGTGCAATTCTGCACTTTTCTGCATTTTCTTTTAAATACATTCTCTCGCACTCCAAATAATGCAATTTGTAACGTTATATATACATGAATGCATGCGTTAAATTATGACAATTTGTTTTTACTGTATACAATAATACATTCATTCTCCATGTAAGACGAATTTCACACTATTCTGGAAACATTTTACAAGTAAATATTAAAGTATTACCCTTTGTTTCAATCTTGGAAAATAAACCTTTATCTGAACGGGTTATCATTTTTATTAAAAAATAGCAAAAATACATCAATGAAAATAGCAAAAATACATCAATGTCTTCTATCCTACAGGAAAATGTTCTATATTTTATATTCCGATGAACTCGAATACGGGCGGGAGTTGCGAGCCAGGTGGGATCTTCCATCTTCGGACTGGAATTCGTCACTGAGGACGGTCACGAAGTTGATGTCACTCTCGCCTTCGACAGGAATGGTTCCGATTGAGGATGACAGAAGTCATTATTGGTTTGACGTCAGCAAACTCCACAGGTATATTTATTTAAATGAGCAGTATTGTCGCAAGACTACGGGAATTTAGTTTTTTTCGCTGAGCCCCGATCTGTGTTTCAACCTGTATCTACTGCAGATCTAATAGAAATGAAGTACCCATCAGCGAAAAAAACCCTGAAGCGCACAGTCAACCACCATGGTAACATAGATTTCGAAGGAAAAAAACATGGTTATGTTCAGTTTGTGTACATGTGCCGCCAATTATACTGGCCTATATGCACTAGCTTCTTCGCAATGAATCAGTGCCTAGTCGGGCCCATCTCAAAGTCTCGAAACTAGAAACAAAATTTGAATTAAAGATATGGATCTAGGTTGAACAAATTTCTTTTCCCTCCATAATAATACAGACTCAAATGTGGAAATCAACGACACTAGAAGACAACGCAATTTTCGTCGTGCCGTTTGGCTCGTATCTACACTGTGACGACGAAGAAGTCGAAATTCCTGAATCTGTTTGACGTTCACGAACATCGAAGTGATGCAGCCGTTTGCTAGCGACGGGGAAGAGGGGAAAGGTTAGTTTACCTACATGGGTTCTTTCTTATCAAAATAACTTAAAGGTATTGCGTCATCGTCTTGCCAGTGGCGCTGTTCAAAAAGCTCATTCACAGGGAGGCGTTATGTTGTACGCACACCGCGCGCTCTTGTACGTGTCACGTAGCTTACACACACTGAAGAGTTCCGCGAGTGTCGCGCCCAGGCACGATTCCGCCTGGTTCTGAAGAAATGGCGCTATACCCTTACTCGTTAATTCGACGATACATGCACTTTAATCGTGTTTTCAACTTTCTTGGAAGTCAGTAGGTTTGTTTAAGAAAAATAATATGAGTTTCAATTAATATGATGAACAATCAGATTATATAATAGGACGGACGAACCATATATGAGCTTAAGTGTCAATGCGTACATAGTGATGCTCATATAATTATCTTGATAAGTTTAGTTATTACATCTTTTGAACAATTATTGTTGTTTAGCCCTCAAACTATGTACTACATTGAACTAAGTACCTTTAAGAAAATATTTTGCTTTTAGCATTATTTTCTCTCTTTCCATCTCTTTCTTCGATTTGTGTATAATCTAGAACATTCCTGTGACGACGATGACCGGCCGCCATCGAGTCTGTCCAACATCGGGCTGGTAGTCGGCTGCATTCTCGGTGGGATGTCGGTTCTAGTCATAACCTGTCTCGTCGCTAACCGAGTGAGGGCGCGACGACAGAGAGAGAGACATTACCGAAGAAGCGAACGATAACAGCGAACTTCATTAACTCTTTCATTTCGAGATTCTGAAATCGCTATGGGCTCAGTACATCGTCCATTCAGTGGAGTAGCTGGGGGGGGGGGGGGGGGGGGGGAGGGGGGGGGGGGGCACGTGCCCCAAATAATTTCAGGATAAAAATAGGAAATATAAGGGTACCATATTTTGACAAAATAAAGAAATAAAACCCCTCACAAAAAGTTCCGCAATTCAAGTTTGAGCGTATTACTCTCTTGTTCCTTTATTATCTTTAATGAATTTGGTATCATTGTAAAGCCTGCAACATTTCAATCTTGACTTGGCCCCATTATTCAGGTGTAATACACATTCCATAATAACATAGCCATTACAAATGGGGGTATCAATGTAAAGATAAATAAACAGTGTTTATTAAATAAACACTGTAAATATCAATGTAAAGATAAATTTTATCTTTACATTGATCCCCCATTTGTAAATATGGGGCCAAGTCAAGATTGAAATGTTGCAAAATGCATTGTTATTGTGTCACTATTCAAAACGCACGTAATTCTACAAACAAATTAAGAATTCACATTGAAAATAACGTTGTATTTTGCGACGTTTCGCTGTTGACACGGCTCCATATTTAGGTCTACTGCATATTCCATAATTACATATTTATTACAAATGGGGCATCGATGTAAAGGGGAATAAACAGGCTTGTCAATTATATCAAATTCGAATAGGATAATTTCATAACAAAATCGATATCAACCGTCAAACTTGAATTGCGGAACTTGTTGTGAGGGGTTTACACTAGATGTGCCCCCTAATACTTTGCGTGACCCCCTTTCGATAACTCTAACAACGCTACGCCTGATCATTGACCTAGTTTCCGTATGCAATTCGTAATTTTTTCATTTGTTCAAATTGTGTGATTTATTGCAGATAACTTGACCCTCTTAATACAAAACGATTCGCGTCAGTGGAATTGGTTAGCACGAGGTAACTGCAAGAGTTGAATAATGTCAACATTACTTTTTAAATTGTTTTGTATTAAAGGGATAGCCCCTCTTTTGCAAGCCAAATTTCAAAAGTTGCGAAGATTATTGTCTTATATGAAAGAAAATGTCATTTAATAGCATGCCTGAACAAATTAGGGCTTGAAATCTCTTTTTCGTGGAGTTATAGAGCTAAAACTAATAAACCATCGTCCAACGGTTAATTGTGCACTATACACCCAGTGAGGAAGTTCGTACACGGATTCCACGGAGTACCACAACGCTATGCGTGACCCCTAGGTGACCCGCGCTAGCTACATGACCCGCGCATATATAACAATGGATGGCCGAATACTGTACAAAATAACCAAACCTCGCTTTAACTGACTACATGTTATTACATATTCTTAATTTTTGAGATTTTTTTCCGTGACATACCTTTACAAATGTCGGCTTCACAATATCTTTACAAGAATAAGTACAATATTATTGTAATATTATGCTAAATCAGTTAAACTCTTTTCTAGACCGATATATAGTTTGATGGAGGGACGCATTCGTTTTTTCATTCGTAGATTCCAAATTACAGGGCTGTTCGATCTGATTTTTTTTGTGTGTGTTACATTCATCCTCATCCGTCAACTGGAAACTGTTCAGACGTTTTGTAAAAGAGGGACTGTCCCTTTAAAAAACAATTGTATCATAATGCATTGCAATAATACAAACTACACAACTTACCCAAGGATTAGGCCTACGCATTTGATTGTTGTTTTATGAAAACGAGGAGAAAATGTTCCTATATGATTTTTTAAAGTTCTAAGCGCATATTTATTGAAATTTGACACTGCAATAATAAATGTTTGTGTTGATAATTATCAAACAATCGTTTCATTTGTCATAATCTGTGATTATTTGTCTTACTTTCTTTTACCCTTCTTTGTATTGTACAAGCGTTTGTTTGTGTACATGCATAATACAAATTTGATTGATTGATTGATTGATTGATTGATTGTTTGTTTCCTTGATTGATTGATTCATTGATTCATTGATTGATTGATTTTCTACTTTGGGGCAAGGTCAATATAACATGTAATAAATACATTGAAGACAATTTTATAAAAGTTTACCGACATAAGTTATTTCAGTAATACAATTTGAGAAGCACATTTTCAGATTGATTGAATGATTAATCGGTGGATTGACTGAATGAAATTCTGATCAAATGACTAATCGATTCATTAAGGGAAACAGAATACAATTAATATTGTTCTATATTGGGGCAATATGATTGACTGATTTGTTTATCGATTATTAATTTGAATGCATAAACTGACTGATCGATCAGGCCCGTAGCCAGGATTTTCCAGGGGGGGGGGGGGGGGGGGGGTTGCGTAATTTACAACACATTACATTACCTTACATTTTCATGCGAGACGAGAGTTTTTATCTGACAATAAAAAATGTACAAGGGTCTCCACCCGTTTTGGTGGTAGAAAATTATTATACTTATTTCAAAAGGACAGTATACTTGCCAAAAAATGATAATTTCACTTTAAAGAATAAATTGTTTTGGCCAAAAAATTATCAGATTTACTTTCAAATTGACGCCCATTTGTTGTTGTATTAAAAACTAGGTTTAGGGAAGGCGCACCGAAAATTAGTGGGGAGGACACGTGGTCCCAGGCCCCCGAAGGTACGCCACTGTACTATGATCTGCATATTTACTTCTACCTAGCTAGCTATATAAAGCACCCTTGCCGATCAAATCGTATCGCTCCTTTATAGATACGGTCTTATCCAGATCGCCCTAATCTTTGGACTCAAACAAGCAATTAATAATATATTCGCGCGAGTTTATAACCCGTTTTGTTTTACTCGTATGGTATGCACATTTATAAATGTATACCTCTAATTAGGCGTAGACCGACTTGTTGTCTCGTTTACTCGAATTTAGCAATCCAAACATTTCAAGTCGTTCAACTGATACCAGTTGGTCTAAGGAGGGTGTGATTGCCCCCCCCCCCCCCTCCCACAATTAACCATTCCTGTCCTGCTTACTGCCAATCTGTTGAAGAATATTTATGAATTAAATTATTTATTAACACGATTAACAAGTTAATTCATACTTTAACGATGTGGGGGTTGGGGAGAGGGGCAATGCATGTTTATTTTGTTAAAATCCTGCCTTTATTTGCCCCCCCCCCCCCCCGGTGAATTTTTCCTTGCTACGCCAATGATTGATTTCAATGATAGCAGAGAACGTTGAATCCGCCCATCGAGCTTAATAAAAATGAGATATCGTTTGCTTTATAGATAGCCCGTTCTTCGTTGACGGGTTCAGGACATTACATATTAGAGCGTGTGTTTTTTTTTTCTCGTAAAGAGTGTGTTACTTACGTATTTTGATCTATCTCACACGATAGACTTCATTTATTCAATTATATATTACAACTCTTTAGCAGCTTAGAGAACGGAATGATATTGGTTGTGACCCCTTTTCACTAGAGCAGGCCGTTCAGGCTATCAAATGGTATTGTGAATCACCCGTCATTATACAAATCGGAAACTCAGTCAACCTAGTTTGTTTATTTCACCTGACGCTATAGTTCGATCTTGACACAAATACATCGGGACATTTTTAAATCAAATCGTTGGCATCGAAGTTCGACGTCATCATGGTTTCACGCGTCGTCTTGGGCGTGATCGTTGTGACGGTGACCGCCGTGGTCGCGGCCGGTGTCGGCGTCGGAATCTACTACGGAGTCACCGGCTCGAGTTCATCGAACACGGAGCCGACCGAAGACCCCGTCATGGCGGGCATCGACCGGTTCGATTGCCACCCCGATCCCGGAGGTTCTCCGGAGACGTGCGAGGCACGGGGCTGCGTGTGGTACGAGACGGACGTCGAAGGAGCGTCGTGGTGCTACTACCCGTCTAATTATGGATACCGGATGGTAAATCAATTTTTAGTTGATTATGATTTCAATTAAGACCTATTTTTACATGCAAATTGTGTACCGTAAATAGGATTTTTTTTGTATTAGATGAAAACCGGTACCACTTTGTAGAGTTTTGAATAATTTTAGAATTAACAGAATAATGCAAAACCGTAATCATTGCAAATTGTTCGAAGGTATTTCAATTGATAACAAATTACCACAATCTTGTATGAAAATTGTCTCCGGTCAATTACTTGAATTTTCGAATTTCGATAAATTGTTTTGTTTATTATTTGCTATTGATAATTGCTGTTAGAAGGCATCAATAATTATGTTTACAGCATCTTTTACAAATTGTTTTGTTCTTGGGCGACTGTTAATGCTTAAAATAAAAAATAATACTGTTTTATTAACACAGTGTAGGCACTTGAACAGTGAGTGTGACTTACATTGTTATGCATGTTATGTTTACTGGTGGGCCCTGCATAACACCGTTTGTTCTATACATGTCGAGCGCCTAGCTAAAAGGCAGTAGAAACCATTATCTTAGTGGTCTTTGGTATTACCCAGCCGAGGTTCGAACCCACGACCTCCCGTGAATGTGAAGGACGCTCTACCTCGCAGCCACCATACCCTGTTCCCTTTATTAATGAAGACGAACTTACCAGAGTCATAAACTAGGGCGGGGTGTGGGTTGTGATTCTCGTAATATTATAATCCAAATATTTACATGCTAGAATGCTGTGTACCTTGACTTAAAAATAGGTATACTCCTTTCAATTTTCACTTGGCACTTATATTTTATACGAGATCATTTATAGTGTCGGCATCTTTAGGACTTGCCATGATGTTGACATAATGATAACAGTGATATATAACCCTATTTTGTGCACTATCGTGAACTCTAAATTGCTGAGTCGTCAAAATTCATCGACAACAATAAATATATAAAAAAATTGCATAAAATGTCCTGACCTGGTTAGACAAATAATAATAATACACGGTTCCTCTTTCTAAATAATGCTATAATCATCTCAAGGACGGCAAGTAGTTTATTTTATTTCACGGGGGTTTTTCACACAGATCCTAAGTGAAACTTAACTCTAAGTTGGACTTACAAATTATGGTAAGCCATTTGTATTCTTTTGAATGAAATATTTTAAAAAGCAAATATGCAAGTATTTTAGACTTTTCATAAATGTTACATCAAGAACATGCAATCTCCTTGATAATAGAAAATATTAATGATTTAAATCAACATTTCATGCCTTTCGGCTTGGTCAAATGGAAACGTCATAGCGCTACGGTTGATCGATAGTAAACATGGTAAATACAACTTTAATGATTAGACACTGATATATTATAGAGAGAGGCGATCTTGCATAATTACAAAACATAAATATAATAATATATACAAATAAATCAAAAATAATTGTAACTAACTACGGCAACTCTAGAGAGGCTGACTTCCTAAAGTGCTGACATAATGTACTTAGAATGGATAGATTAATTGTTTGCCCCTTCTCTTATATGACTCTCGATTAGATTGGTGAGCCAACAATGACAAACTTGGGATGGAAGGTTCGGCTAGGCCGAATGGATACACCCCAACGGTACGGTAGCTCCATCAATACTCTGCAACTCGATGTAGAGATACAGACCGACAGTCGACTACATTTTAAGGTAAACAGCTTTGTTCTTCGTTCCTTCATTTGATTATAATGATTAATTTGTGTATAATGATGTAAAAAGAAGAACAACAACTTTGTTTTAGGTAAAGATGTCATCCATTCTGTCATTAAATTATGCTATTTGTTTATGTAAAATAATGGTAAAGAATTCTTGACAATTTTTTGATGGACATGCCTTCATCCCCGTCACAATGTGTACTATTCATGCAGTCTTTTTTGTTTACCCCTTGATGGATTTAGATTTTAAATAAAGAACATACAAACAACATAAAGAAAGATAAACACAAAATACAATTATATAAACGAATGAGGAAACCGGCAAGAAAGAACAATAAAGTCTTAGGAGGAGAAAATAATGTTCAATATTGCAGGCCTATCAACAACCTCTCAGGAAAGACCGCCAAATCAGTCTATGTTCCGAGGATTGTTCCACTGAGACCGCGTCTGTTTCCATACCTACACCCTCTGTTTCATATATATATATATATTAAGAGAAACCCATAACGAGTCGGTTATTTATGGCTACCTCTCAGGTAGCCTTTTCATGGACCCAAAATCAGTCTTTAATTCGACGTTTGTTCCATTAAAGGGACTTAGTAACATTGTCCAAATCCTCCAAATAAAATTTTTATTCTAGCGGTTCCCTTATACCTTGTTGTATTCGTATTAACAATAAAATTGTGGGACAGGTTTCGGTTGTTCAAATTTCCCTTTCGTTACAAAGATATGTATGATTGAAGTATTCAGATAAGAAAAACTCCGGGCGAGTTTTTCTTCCGTGTACAAAGTGAGTGCAGTGAGTTACTGAATATCACTTTTTATTTTCGCTCATTACTTGGCCATACAATGTCCATTTGACTTGAAATTTTCACACAATACCCTGTGGACATATGAGATAACAACAATATACATTGCATCAGCCATTCATCACTTTTTGCACATGTCAACAAAGTTACTAGATCCCTTTAAGACTGCACCTGGCTCCGGCGCTGAATGGGGCGGTATATGAAGTCGTTAATTTTATCAAAGCAACCCCATTCTTAGTCGGTTATGTCTGACTATGGTTACGAATATGGTTACATGATATACTAGTCAGAAATATCCAACTCGTTATGAGGTTCCCTTTAATATATATGACGTCATACTATAGTGGGTGATAGTAGAACCAGACGCAGTCTCAGTGTAACAACCCTCGGAACATCTATGATTTGTCGGTCTAATTATATACCTACTTATACTCAATATCTAAAAACACCCGGGTCAGAATTGACCCGGAAAAGAGTCCGCTGGGGCCACACTCCGTTCCGGGTCAAAAAATGGCCCGGAATAGGGTCATGAAGACCCCGAATGGGGTCACATCTGACCCCATTCCGAGTCATTTTTTGACCCGGAATGGAGTGTGGCCCCAACGGACTCTTTTCCGGGTCAGTCTGACCCGGGTGTTTTTAGAGTATATGAACGAGTTAAGCCTAAATATCCCCTTTTTCGTGACAGATTACAGACGCGTTCATCGACCGTTTCGAAGTTCCGCTCGAGGTCGAGAAACCGGCCATGAAGTCCGAAAACCCGCTCTACGAGATAGCCTACACGCAGGATCCTTTCAGCCTACAAGTTATCCGAAGGAGCACGAACACTACCATGTGAGTACAATATTAAAGGTATTTCGGATTCGTAAATCAGATGCGCGGTGCCGTCTTTGCAAACGCCCTGCGCACCGTGCGTAATACACACTGGTTCAGTGAATATGTAGTGCGCACAAACCAGCCTAGTTTGGTTCAATATAGCGACCCGCGGTGTAGCAACCCCACGCATGATTGATGAATATCTTTGAATATCCTTCTGACAAGGTCTTCTGTCTGACTTCAATACATGGCATGAACAACTAGTGAACGCGTCTATCACCATGATCACACGAGCAGCAGCTCTTTGTGTGCGCGCGACTTATCTTTCACTAGTCGTTTCTGACATTTAGACGTAAGGCCTTATCAAAAGGCTATGCGAGTGACGACATTTTGATTTGTAACTGTTTTCATTATTCAGCCAAATTCAAGGGGGGGATATTAAAAGACGTCCACTGATATAGTTCTCTAATATGATAAATGCGTTTTTATAACAGTCCCTTAGTCCGTATTCACCAAATTTAACATTATACAACTAATTAATGTGCCTTTTGAAATAGTCCATTTTATAACAAGGGGGAATGAGAAATATCACATAGCCCGAAGCGTTAACTGAGGCTAATGATCAGTACTATGTCATTGAGGACTTTATTCAATATCTACATGTAGTCTGGTTTCTTGAATAAAATGTTTGAAAATAATATTTTCCAGCTTTGATACATTTTCTTGGTGGCCGGACGTACGAAGGCCAATTCATGCATATACTTATATACCATGTTGCCTTCGATCAGAACCTCTGTGGCTTCGGGGAGCATAATCACCGCACATTCAGCACTGATCTCATTAACAATTGGATTTGTATCTATCTTGTTTTGTTTCTTGAATAAAATGTTTGAAAATGTCAGCTTTGTCCAGCTCTGATACATTAATCTGTCGGAGGTCTGACGTATGAAGACCATTTCAGCTGCCAATATCGACCTTTGCTGTCTTTGTCCAAACTCTATGGATTCGGGTTAGATACAAACTACCGGAGATTCATTACGGGTCTTAAGAACAATTTCTCTTGTTTATATTCATGAATGATGTGTTTGAAATTAAACTCTCCAGTCTCCACATTTGAAACATCTTTCAGAGATCTGACGTACGAAGACCAGTTCAGCTGCCAATATCGACCTTGCTGTCTTCGTCCAAACTCTATGGATTCGGGTTAGAACAAAACTACCGGAGATTCAGCAAGGTCACATTTGTCTCGTTGTATTTTCTGGAATAATAATATTTATAATAATGTTTGCGAATAAAGTGTTCGAAATTCAGCTTTGATACACATGTCGGGGGCCTGATGTACGAGGACCAGTTCCTGCATATATCTACAACTACAATGCTACCTTCGTCCAATCTCTATGGCTTCGGGTTAGAACACAACCACATCAGATATACTCATTTGATTTTATTTAATGCTATTGTATTTTATTTAATATCTTGTTTGACTTTTCTTGAATACATTTTGTTTTTAATTCAATTTCAGCTTTGATACATCTGTTGGAGGCCTGACGTACGAGGACCAGTTCTTGCAGATATCTACCATGCTGCCTTCGTCGAACCTCTATGGCTTCGGGGAGCATAACCACCGCCGATTCAGGCTGGACCTCAACTGGAAGACGTGGGCTATCTTCACACGTGATGTTGCCCCAGTCGTAAGGACAACTTCATTATTGTTTTTGTTATATATAAATGTGTGCAAAGTGACTTCACCAGTACTTCAAAAGCAGGAGGGCGGGGGGGGGGGGGGGGGGGCGGGGGGGGGGGGGGGGCGGGGGGGGGGGCGACATACATGATTAAATAAAGAAAGAAAGGTAACGGATTAAACAAAAACATGATTAATACCCTTTAGATTAAAGTTTCTTTTCTGATGAAGTAAAGGGCTACAAATACCTCAAACTTCCAATACCCCAATTTGTTGTATGCGAATAAAGAAATGATGATGATGATAATGATAATGATGATGATGCTGCTGCTAATGATGATGACGACGACGATGATCATCATATTTGTGATGATGATATTGATGATGATTGTCTTACACAACATTTGTATGGTCTTATTTATAAATTCATGCGAGGGCGCTGCTTTGAACATAGCTACGCGTAAAACTGTTGTGATCAGATTTTGTTTGCTCTTCTTACTTATAATAACACGTATTTATCGTTGATCTTTTTTGTATAATAACGCTTATTTATCAATTATTTTTCCAGGATGCGTGGAACCTGTACGGACATCATCCTTTCTACATGTGCGTGGAAGAAGGCGGGAACACTCACGGGGTATTCTTCCTCAACAGCAATGCAATGGGTACGGAGTAAAGAAAACTGTATATCATTGACATTTAAATGAAGCCAAAATCCAAATCATGAGGCATTTCACCACTTATTAAATGTAATCATATTCCCAGAGATACTCCGTAAGAAAAAAATAAATCTCGCACTAACTACTGAAAGCTTCTTATGAGTCCATGGTTTATTTATAAGTTCCCATACGAAAAGTGTTAGTTTGATAAATGCATATTAGATATAGCAAAATATTTACTAACATCAGATAAGCGTTAAAATTACAACGTGCTTCTATTGGTAATACATATATAACAAGTTACGAGAGCCTTTTGGGTTTTGTGGATTTGGAGAATATTTATACTAGATCCCTTAAATTAAACATCGTAGTAGTTTGCCATTGACTACTTGACCTTGTTTGTATCTTTAAAGGGATAGTTGAGTTTTGGTAAAGAGAGTACAGTTTGGGTCAAACTGAATTTTAGTAACCAAAACCTGCACCATTACATTACAAACTAACAGTTATAACTCCGCCATGCTCGAAAGGAATACAAAATTACAAATGACTAAGTAAAAAACCTGTTTTTTTTTTAAATAGCCATTAAAACTCAAAAGGGCGCTCCTTAAAAACTCATTGGTTTCAACTATTTTAAATAAAATATTGTGTTTGAGCTGTTTTGTTGAAATAGTGATTAGATAGAGAGATAAACTTTCTAAAAACCTATTTTGTAATTTTGTGAAAAGAGGAAACATTTTTTTAACGGCTGGTTCAAAATTATCTAATAATTGTGGGGCCCCACAATTATTACAAATGGTTATGTTTATGGATATTGTAGCCATTTCTGAACCGATTTCGATCAAATAAAGTGTATTCTGTCATTAAAATTGTACATGCTCTTTCGAATTTGATACTCAGTTTGGCATTATCTCACGAATTTTTTTTTGTGTTGCGCCCTCTATACCAAAACTCAACTATCCCTTTAAAACACATTGTACGCAGATATTGTACTTCAACCAACACCAGCACTAACGTATCGGACTATTGGAGGAGTAATGGACTTCTATATGTTCATGGGACCGACACCAGAGAATGTGATCCAACAATATGGCGAGGTATGGTGGTACACAAGTTGTCATTCAAATTTTAAACAATTATTTATTAATACATCTAAAAAGATGGCGCTGCACACTTAGCCTATATAATAATGTTTTGATAATATGAAAGAGAAGAGAACACCAAACCGTCCAGAAAAAATAGGTTACAAAAACAATGTAACAATAATGGAAAAGCTCATCATCATACTAAATCGTGTAATGGATGTGGTGTGGCAAGATCGGTAGAGCGCGCGCTTTCTGATCTCGAGATCCCGAGTTCGAACCCTGCCCACTCCGTTTGTCCTTCAGCAAGACAATTAATCCACATTGCTGCTCTCTACCCAGGAGTATAAATGGGTACTTGGTCAGGTGTTAATTAGCCTTCAGCGCCCGCTGGGCAGCTTGGGCTAGTATGCTCCCCTGGGAGTTGAGATGGTGCACAAGATAATTGTGCGGGTTTGAACTGTACCTGATGACCAAGGGTAATAATGCGCCTCTGAATAGGCAACTAGATAGATGGCGCTATATAAAAGCTATATATTGTGTTCATGGGTCTGTAGAAGAAGGCTTTTATATAATGTCTATAGGAAATCTATAGGTGGTTATAAATGTTTTTCTATTACATCATACCTAGTCTGTTTCAGCAGATAATGGTAACCCGTAGTCAATTGCATATATAGTGCTGATCAAAATAGTTTAAAGGGATCTAGTAGCTTTGTTGACAAGTGCAGCAAAAATGATGAGTGATTAATACAAAATGTGTATTGGTGTGATCTGATATGTCCACAAAGTATATGTGTGCAAATTTCACGTTACTTGGATGCTATTGGGCTGAGATATAAATTTGCAAAAATAACTATATTTACTAAATTGTACACGGCATGAAATTTTCCCGTAGACCATTTCATATCTGAACACTTCAATCGTAAATATCTTTTGAACGAAATGGAAATTTAAAAAAACCGAAACCTGTCCCGTGCTTTTATTGTTAATAGGAATATGAGAGAATCACTAGAGTTCCAAGTAAGTTTTGAGGATTTGGACAATGTTACTAAAACACATCATTATTTATACTGTTGTTGGTAGAATGGATAACTAAATTTAATCAATTTTTACTTACAGATCTGTTCCCTTTAATATCCCTTCTTCTTCAGATCATTGGACGACCTGTCATGGTGCCCTACTGGGGTCTGGGTTTCCAGCTAAGCAGATGGAACTACGGCAACCTGACCCGAGTCAAGACAGTCTGGTCTTCCATGATCGACGCACAGATTCCATATGTAAGTTCATGCTTTCTCAAATTTATTTATAATCAGATGTGTTCCTTTATGACATTTGTGTTCTTCAGTACTCTTCATTACTATAGTAGTTAGAATATAAATGTTACTTTTGTGTGTAGGTTTTTTTCTGTCCCGTACGTTGTTTTTTGAGGGTTTTTTTAAAAACCAATTTACTTCTTATTTTTATGGCAACGTATAATCGTTTCAAAATAGTTTGGTCTCATTATGAGTAAACGTAAAATTGCATACTTGAGTGGTTCTATTTTTAAAGTGTTGTTTAAATGAAGAAGCCTTTCTATATACAGATATAGATCGTTTGGTTTCTCTATCTTGTTTCGTCAATATCTTGATCCTCATAATTATAAATTGCCGTACTGCGAGTTATCTTTTAAGTGTTTTCCCTGTAATCAGTATAGTGAAAAGGGCTTTAGTTTATTAGACAAAAATAGGTCGTCAGTTGTCAGAATACCAACAAAAACGTATGATCATCATAATTATAAAAAGCCGTACTGCGAGTTTTCTTTTAAGCGTTTTACCTGTAATCAGTATAGTGAAAAGGGTTTTAGTTTATATAATAGACAAAAATAAGTCGTCAGTTGTCAAAACACCAACAAAAAACGTATAAATATCCTGATTATCATAATTATAAAAAGCCGTACTGCGAGTTTTCTTTTAAAAAGTGTTTTCCCTGTAATCAGTAGAGTGAAAAGGGATTTAGTTTATTAGACAAAAATAGGTCGTCAGTTGTCAAAACACTAACAAAAACGTATACATATCTTGATCATCATAAGTATAAAAGGCCGTACTGCGAGTTTTCTTTTTTTAAGTGTTTTCCCTGTAATCAGTATATAGTGAAAAGGGCTTTAGTTTATTAGACAAAAATAAGTCGTTAGTTGTCAAAACACAAAACAAAAAACGTATAAATAGACATCTTACTAAAGTTCCCAAACAGGACGTGCAGTGGCGATATTGATTGTATGGATGCAAAAGAGATTATTTTCACCTACGATGTGAATGCCTCCTTCTCGTTTATTTTTCTCAAAAATTAGATATAGTCAAACCTGTGTATAGTGACCACCGAAGGGAAGCTTTAGAAAAGTGGCCACTGTAGACGGGTGACCTCTATATTATAGACAGGTTCATTCCATTGTTTTCTCTGCACGGGATCGTGTTTATTGGCCACTATAATAGGCAGGTTGGCTGCTACAGACAGGTGGCCACTATTAAGACAGGTTTGACTGTACATTAATAACACCTCGTAAAAGAATTAATATGATATTTTAAAATAAACTCCTCTATAACTTGAACAGGATGTGCAGTATGGTGACATTGATTACATGGAGGACAAGAAGGACTTCACGTACGACATGGATACATACGCTGGCCTGCCTGAGTTCATCGATGATGTCCACGCACATGGGCAAAAATACATCATTATTCTGGTAAGTACCTAAATTGTATTATACTAATTTATATTTGCAAAAGTATACCAAAATCATTCTACGACACGGATACATACGCTGGGCTGCCGGAATTCATCGATGATGTCCACGCACATGGACAAAAATACATCATCATTCTGGTAAGTACCTAAATTGTATTATACTAATTTCTGATTGTAAGTACCTAAATTGTATTATACTAATTTATGATTGAAAAAGTATACCCAAATCTAGACCAAAATTAGTCCTTCTCCTTCTCCTTGTTTCACTCACCACAATGGGGGTGGATAGTATGACGTCATGATATTAAAGAACACCCCATAACGAGGGGGATTTTGCTGACTAACACAAATCAGTCTCTATACTCCCCTCGATGGACGGTTGAACGCTCAATTTAGAGTCTAAAGTCCGATATAAAAGTGAACCCCATGTAAAGTCAGTTTTTATTGACTAACAAAAATGTATCAACTTTGGAGCAAATTATGTTTAGATTGATGGAGAACTGCCAGATAACTCAGTCCATTCATTATGGATTTTTGTGATGGAAATGTATTCAAAGTTTCATACATTGATAAGTCAGTTTTAATAAGTAAAAATTAATTTAATAATTTTGATCTGTTGACATTAACCCATTGCCTACGGGAACCTGGTGAAGCCTGTATTATCTACCCAATAAATGCAAAATCTATAGAAGACAAGTTAATTTCAAAATAAATTGTACACGACTCATGATTAGAGTCTATACATTGAATTGAGTGTAAGATAGACATCATTACTGCATCGCTGAAGTAACATAACTAGCAATCTATGTTTAGCTAAATGTTACAAAAATGTCTTTAATGGTTTATATTTTATTTGGTTATTTCGTAGGATCATTGCATCAAGAAGGAAGACGGGTACTTCGTGTATGACAAGGGAGTCGAGCAGGATGTCTACGTGAAGGACCACACTGGGAACGAGCCCATAGTTGGAAACGTAATTATACCGTCATATATAGGTTTTCCCGCTCAATTTTGCACTTTTCTCAATCGAATTCATTTAGGGGCATTCGAATTCGCGCGTTGCCGCAGTATCGTTGGTATCGGTTTTTCTAATTCCGAATAAGTGCAAGCGAATTCATGCATACGCATACGATTTCGCGAATAGACACAGAAGTTCATTTATGGGCAATCGATTTCGCGAATGTGCAGCCAAATGTAAACTTGGTTCATACAATTTAACGCGGCATGGCCGGTCATGCCTGATGAGCACGTTTGGAGCATTCGATTTCATTTCGGGGCAAACAATTGTAAAATTTCGTCATTCGTTTTAGATAACGCGGATGCTATGTACATGTATGTACATTTGTGTATATGTAGGGGAGAGGGGGGGGGGGGGGGGGGTACTTTCGGGGCCTTGGACTTTCATGGGAGACATATGTATGCATTTCTCAGTCGTCCGTAAATATACATACAAGTCTTCGTCCTGTTGTAATTGTCTGAATATATATACAATTATGATATGACACACGAAACTGGGAACAATAATGTTTTACTTTTGCCCTGGAAAGGACATTGTGCGGTTTGTTACGTTTGAACATTTTTACAAAATGATGTATATATTTACATGTATTTTGTTATCATCAAGATTTTCCAATTGTAATGTCATCTACATCCCCATTTAGCTTTAATGAACATTGATATACGCTTTAGCACGGAGCTATATAGGAGGCACAATCACCCCCTCCCCACCCCTAATAAGTTTACAAACAATACATCATAAGCCAAAGGGGAATCTTTATAGAAAACAAAGCTATACATGAAGCTTATAAGCATTTTATTTTATATATTTCCAGATGGCCAGGGTCCTTTTCCCCGAATTCCATTTTTCTCATTCTCACCTTACAAGCAAAATTTACCTTTATCAAAATTATATTCCTTTTATAAATTTCACGAATAATTTATGACCTGATTTTTCCCAAATATAACATGCTTTGTCTGAATATGAATTAAGTTTACCTGAATACAAACGCCACTGCTTTTAGCCAATTTATTGCTGATCTATCTTTACATTTCTTAAATCGAAAGCAGTAATTTGAAAATTGGCTGCCCTTTCACGAATTCGATTGACCGAAGAGACGTCTACGTATACTACGTGTTAATTTGAACGACCATTGACGAAATGGTATGCGCTTTGTGCGAATTCGTTTGCTCCGGGCGTGATTTTGAATGCCTATTAACGAATTCGAATAATGCTTTGGTACGGCGATCGCAAATCGCGCGAATTCGTTTGCTCCTATTATCAATTCGATTGACACAATCGCGAAATTGAGCGGGAAAACCTATATTAAAATATTGATATACAGGGTGGCCCACAAATACGAATCTGGATACTTTCCATAACATGAGATCAACATGACTGGTTTCACTAGATAGTAAATCTTGTACCGAGGAAATTATGCCAACATCATTCATTTTAATTTAGCAGTTTTCTTTCCAGATCGAATTCAGTGACGCAATGTATGAGAGAGGCCATTTCCCGGCCACAAATTTGTTAAAAGAGGACAAAGTTTGAAACCCAACATTGTCTCAATACATTCGCTCTATAGATTAAAAATAATATAGGTTTTCCCGCTCAATTTTACACTTTTATCAATCGAATTCATTAAGGGTCATTCAAATTCACGCATTGCCGCGTAATCGTTGGTATCGGTCTTTCAAATTCCGAAAAGGTGCAAACGAATTCATGCATACGCATACGCTTTCGTGAATAGACACAAGAGTTCATTTATGGGCATTCGAATTCGCGAATTTGCAATAGCGCCAGCATTAACTACATGCTATTTTGAATGCCCATTGATGAAAAGGTATGCCCTTTGTGCGAATTCACTTGCTCCTACGTGATTTTGAACGACTATTTACGAATTCGAATGCTGCTTTGACACGGCGATCGCAAACCGCGCGAATTCGTTTGCTCCTTGTATCAATTTGATTGTCACAATCGTGAAATTGAGCGGGAAAACCTATACTACCGAAAGAAATGTGCTGATCTTGAATTTCTATCATTTTGTTCTCGGTAACATGTTTCTTTTTGGTTCCCCTGTCGGTCATGGGAATTATTCCGTTCCGTTTTATTTAGGGCCTGGGCCATCACGTATATTAATCAGCAAACAAGGCGTTCTTAAAAGTTTACTATAGTTCTACATGAGTATAGGAAGTTAAAACAACGACTGCCAACATTATGAACAATATTATAAACAATATTCATTTTTCTACGAACTATCACACGTCATTCATACAAATCTTAAATTAATATTTGTATAACTATGATTCAGATTTCAAATATCACTCATGAGAAAAATAACTCGACAGCCAAAATATCAAAATGAGAGTCAGTGAGGGACCTAAATCTTTTGCTTTTATATGTAGATACGTAATTTTCAGCAGTATTTTTCTTCATTATTTTACAAACTAAGTACACGACGATATATTTCATCTTTTTCTTCACTATCATAACATAATTTTCCCCCAAGGTCTGGCCCGGAGACAGCGTCTATCCTGACTTTACAAACCCGAACTCCCAACAATGGTGGACGGATCTCTGCCGAGACTTCCATGACGTCATCGAGTACGACGCCCTCTGGATCGTAAGAACTACTTTATAAGCCCAAACCACACATAGCTAACCCGACCCGATCCGACTGTTTTTTTTTCAGACGAATGAGCCTCACAGCTCCGATTTTGCCAGTCGGGAGCCGGTCGAAAGCCAGTCGGGGCCGATTCAGCATGTTGAATCGGCTCCGACTAATCGGTCGATATAAACCAGTCGGAACGGGTCCAGTCGGCTCTGTGTGCGTTGGGCTTTAATATACTTTACATCAGATACGTTATGATACGCAATGATAATCTCCCATGAATATGGTTCAGAATACATACGACAGGAACTGGGTATAAAACTTAACACGTGTTGGTATAGGTTTGGCTCGAGTTGCCATGGTAACGAAGTCTCGCATACTGTCATATTCTTCCTGTGGGATATCCCTAGTGTCTGCATACTGTGCAACAGAAAGTATTATTCAACATAAACATGTTAAACATGTTAAAGAGATATAGTAACATTGTCCAAATCCACAAAACTTACTTAGAACTTTATCATTTACCGTAATAATAACAACTCAATTATGTGAGCGCCGTTATATATGATAGATCATCACCTCTATCATGTCTATAAGCGATTTACGATGGCATTATTACCCAGTGGGTTTCACAAAGATCCTAAGTTGAACTTAACTCTGAGTTGGACTAATTATGGAAAGCCATTAGTTTCTTTGAAAAATTGTTTGTAAAAGTTATTTTAAAAGGCATAAAATGTTGATTCAAATAATTGATATGTTCTACTATAAAGGAGATTTCATGTTCTTGATGTAAAATTTATGAAAAGTCTGAAATATTTGCACTTTTGCTGTTGAACATATTTTATTCCAAGGCTACACATGGCTTACCGTAATGTTAAAGTTTAATTTATAGTTAAGTTAGACTTAGGATCTTTGTGAAACACCCCGGTCATTGGACACATTCTCACAACCAATGACGTAAAATGTCCACTCCATAATTGTGAGCAATACATTTAAATCGATCAAACTCAATACTACATTGAGTGATTTCAAGTTTGGTGTTGGGCTGGTGTTGGTGTTTATAAAACACCAACACCAGCGTTAAACACCGAACTTGAAATCACTCATTGTATTACAAACCGACAACACTATATGGTAAATGCAGGTGCATTTGGCATCCCGTGTACGCTATTTAACTTAACATTCCTAACAAAGAATTTTAAGCCACATTGTCAATAATTACGTTTCAGGGAGCCACACAAATAATGTATGTCGAGTGTTAAGGGTTAATAGTTAATACAAATCATCTGATTGTCAACATGATAATATGATATTATCAACCTCTTTGTTTAGGATATGAATGAGCCCTCAAACTTTGTCCGAGGTTCGACCGCTGATGGCGAGTGTCAACAGAACAGCTTGAACTACCCTCCTTACATGCCAAGTAAGTGTGCTTATGGCCTCTCCTTCCGTTTCATATCCGACCAAAATGTGGCGAAACGGTCAGTATCTAGCAAATTGTGAAGTTCCATGACGTTTCGTTTCACGAGAAAGTGTCCTACTAGTTCATTCCGAACTTGGTCCGCATCATTTCGTTTCCTGCCTAGTACCTTCCGGATGTCGAATGGATAAGAAACAGAAGGAGAAACGATGCAGTGGGACTAGGCCATTATATACAGAGAGATACATACGAAAACACTTCACGGGGAAATTTGTTTCGGTTTTATTTCTTACTTTGTTTCAGAATAATACGTAATCAAAGTACATAAAATTAAAACATGTAACTTCATGATGAGACAAGTTGTGTTATTGAATAACCTTTTCAATTATTTCTGAGCTAACAGTTTGAATGTATATGTTGCTACTTAGAATAGAACAAATATATTCACAAAACCACTGCGTAAGGGTTTGGACATGTAAAGTAACATCTTAACACATTCGCATTTCTTTTTCACTACTCTGATTTGTTTTATACGAAGATGTTCTGATTGAGGATGGAAAGATCTTCACCAAGACGTTGTGTATGGATGCTAAACACGCTAACGGCAACCACTACGATTACCACAGTCTCTACGGCCACGCCATGAGTGAAGTTACTTACAAGTAAGGAGCGAAAAGTTTATTACATGTATATTAAAATTTGTTTTGTCGTTAACCGTTGTTAATGCAATTCTCTTTTGTAAACTTTTGTTTTTCTTTCTTATAAATCGTGTAACATTATTATTTTAAAGTGATTAAATATACTGAATTGTTAATCCTCATACGTTTTATTATTGTATAATGTTTTGTTTATATGATATGGTTTTTATAAGTATTCAGTCTACACATGTTGAATAATAAGGCTTCGGGCAGGTGTGGCAATTTTCCATATTAAAGGGAGCGTTGAGTATTGGTATTTTCCGAAGTGCACCCCCAAAATTAATTGTAACTGATTTGGTTGATTTCAATTCCATGTGAAAGATCATTAAAAAAAACATGGGAAATAATAATGATTCCCATTCAAATGTTGTCATTGTTGTGAAATTTGCTTTCAAAATATAATATAAAAGTGATTGACGTCCGGCTATCACTTTTAGAGAATGCTAGCGCGAAGCGCTAGCGTTCTAGGTCCTCCTATGCTTACCGCGCATGTACAATGTGTATCGCAAGCCGTTCCCCGTTCGCATCGGCGGCCATCGCGATCATATTTCGTTCAAAATCTGTTCGGAGTCGCGCTAACACACGGAGAGAAGTCGAGGAGGCGCATAAATCACTGATTTTTAGCGGAATGGAGGGAAAAAACATAATTTTAATCCAACCGATAGTTGGATCACATATTGCAGAATGAATCGGTGGTAAGTACCGTATCATATGTATAATTTTAAGCACAATTAGCGTGCAAAAACGATATTCAGTTTCAGTTCCGTATTAGGAGGACCTAGAACGCTAGCGCTTCGCGCGAGCGTAATTGTATATACTTTTCGAGCATGGTGGAGTTATAACTATTAGTTTGTACCGTAATGGTGCAGGTTTGGGTTACTAAAGTTAAGTTTGACCAATACTGAACTATCCCTTTAATATATACTTGAGGGACGATTATATTTATTCCACTATTCTTTGCGTAGTTACTTTATGATAAGAAAAGTACATTTGCTGTTTCAATCTTGTTTGCTCAGTATTAAAATATACTAATGTGACGCATTGTGACTTTGTATATTTGTGTTAAATACACTGCATGTCTTGATGATTCAATTCGTTGTTAAATTATGAAACAAATAATTAACTTCATCGATTGATATTTAAATATGTTCATCTTCCAGTACCCTCAAGTCGGTCTTCCCGAACAAACGCAGCCTGGTTCTCACCCGCTCCTCTTTCGCCGGCAGCGGACAATACGCCCAGCGCTGGCTGGGTGATAACCAGAGTTTCTGGGAGCACATGTGGTGGAGCATCGTAGGTATGTAACAACTTAATAACCTAATCACTATTACACGTTGAAACTTTCATAATTTATATATAGTTAACCAGGTTTACGTATGAAATGGGTTAGTTATTGTATGTAGTACTGTAAAGTAGTAGTGCTGCATGGTGCGATAAATTCACTATTAGGACTAGGCCCGATAAAAAATATAAACAATTTATATTGAAAGGAAACCTGCACAAGAGCCTCCATTCAGGCAGGGATATCTTGTCCACATTGCGTATAGTGGTTATGCAACCCTCGAAATTAACTTTTTTTGCTGGTGGCCCGGTCGGGCCAGTAACATTAGTATTTTTCCAATTTTGGTGGCCCGAAACCAAAATCTACTGGCCCGAAAAAAATAAGGAAAAACAAAAGTAAAATTAAAACAATAACCATATTCATAGTTTCAGGGTACTGGGCAATGTTTAGCCTCATTTGTTACTGTATTCCAATGCTCGAAATTATCTTTTTTTCTGGTGGCCCGAAAATAAAATTTACAAACAAAGAAAAACAATGGTCATGACTACTTGGTCATTAATTGGTAAATTATGGAAGTTATGTGTTAAAATTACCACCATCATTAAAGAAATCCATCACTGAATAAACAAAACAAAACCTACAATCGAGCAGTTTCATCTAAGAGTCATCAACTGATGAAACTAAGCTCTTTTCCATGTACGATTTTGTTATTTTATGGTCCATAAAATCTCCAACACAAAAAAACACACATGGGACTGAGCATAGCTAAGATAACTTTTCAAATCGGGAAATGAAATCACTTAAATCTTTGTTATTTTACAAGCTAAAATAATTCCAAGTAGTCACAAGTCTCTACCTTGTAAACATGATTCTTTCTAATACCTTCAAAAATATGAATAATGATCCGAAAGATGAAATTATTCCCCTTTATTGACGGTATCGCGGACGGTATCGCAAAGGCAAGCACACTGCACTTTGCAATATGAATGAATGTGAAAAGTTAGACATGTGTTTTGATAGGTCTTAGTATGCACACATACTCCCTCTGTGGATTGGTTGTTCTATGTTTATATTCTACATGTTGCAAAGGCTTCCAGGGGGTGTGTGGGAAATTAAGAAAACAGCATAAGCATATGCTTTTACTTTTAGTCATTACACACCTCTGGAAGTTGTTTAATTTTACCATGATTTATCATGCAAGAAGTAGATAATTCAAGGGAGAGTGTTCATATGAGGAAATAGCACATATTTGTAGGCATAAATAAGGATTAATTCAACTAGCGCAAGTGCGCTTGCGACTTTTTATGTCCGTCCTTTTCATTTCTTGCAAATATTTAAATCACAATTAAAGTGTTTTTAAGAGGTGTCAAACTTGAGATTCATATTCCTTGATGTTGTCTTCTTATGGTTTAAACATTTGGTGGCCCGATCGGGCCACCAAACTTTGGCATTTTCATGTTTTTACTGGCCCGACCGCAACTTTTACTGGCCCCGGGCCATCGGGCCTACGCCAATTTCGAGCGTTGGGTTATGGTTTTCTGAATTTCCCTTTCGTTATAAAAAACAAAATATTTATGATTGCAATGTTCGGATTTCGAAACCTCAATGGGAAACTTTCAACCATGTACTAAATAAGTGCCATGAGTTAGCATATATATATCAGTTTGCATTTTCGCTCATTACTCGGTCATGATATTATTCATAACTATGGAATTTGCACACATTACTCAGTTGACATATCAGGTCACAGAAATACACATTGTATAAACCTTTCGTAAAGTGTTCACATGTCAACAGAGTTAATAGATTCCTTTAGACATGACGTCATAAAACACTTTTTTAGAATTTTCAAATTTGGACTTCATTTTCAGAAAGAGCATAACAAAAAATGTCCAAATACCGAAAATCAAAGGAATAGGTTACGTATTGGCTGAGATATGCCCATCCGAAGGAATTTTACTTCAATGGGCAATCAGTGTCATAATGCACTGGTTCCTAAATTTAGGAACCAGTGCACTATAACACTGATTGCCCATTGACCAAAACAATCATTCGGATGGGCATATCTCGGCCAATATGTAACCTATTTCTTTGATTTTCGGTATTTGGACATTATTTGTTATGCTCTTTCTGAAAATGAAGTCCAAATTTGAAAATTCTTTAAAAAAATGTTTATGACATCACACTTCACCACTCTATACCATCTTGTGGTCGGAACCTCCTTTATGAGATGTGAATTGTTCAAAGAATTATAATTGTGTCTATTTTTGTGAATATTCATTAAATACAAAGAGAGAGCTACATTTGATTTATACATGCCATTCCCTCTTGAAACATGATTATCTCAGAAGTACAAAAAGTGAATTGACGCTCTGCTCTTTCATAACTGATCATGTTCGAGATCTTCTTTTTTTTCTTTTCTTTAAACAAATCTTGAATCAGACTATTTATTGCGATTTGTTTACAGGAATGCTGGAATTCAACATGTTCGGATTCCCATATGTAAGTTGATTTAATACCATTTATACGGACATTGTTTGTTATCTCCGTTATATCATGATAATGATAATAAGTGTGATATAATAAAGCAATATAATGAATTAACGTCAGAATAGGATTATACCCTTGTACGGAAAAGGTTTTAACATTCACAAGGAATCTGAAAGCCCTAAGAAATATTAAAACAAATCTTCTTCGTTTCAATCGCTAGATTGGTGCTGACATCTGCGGCTTCTGGTTCAACACGACAGAGGAGCTTTGCTCGCGATGGATGCAGGTCGGTGCATTCTATCCATACTCCAGAAATCACAATGGCGACGGAATGATCGTGAGTATAACTATAGCTAATGCACATTCTAATTTGTTGGTTTTTAAAGTTTTCCCAGTGTCCGTGCATGATGAACGTTATTCCGATTTCTACAACGCGCTTCAAAAGGTGCACCTGTAAAGTGTCTAACTCCACAAAAATTATTTTGAGCTTCCACGTTTCTCTTCTACCGTGTTATTTGGCTTATGGTAAGAGAAGAATAAAATAGGGTTAGATTTTTCAAATGCCCCTTTAGTATGACGATAATCATTCAGCCCACGAGCGTTTATAAACGGTCATAAACGTCATAAACGTCATACTGTAATTAGTTGTAAAAGCTGACGCGAATTTTCGCCTTTTTAACCGGCAAAGCAGTGTTCTTTTTCAATTAAACTTTCACACATCATTTGGACATATCTTACAATGATTTTGGTATAGGATTGAAGTCTCAAATGTCATTTTGGACACATCATTTGGACATATCTTACAATGATTTTGGTATAGGATTGAAGTCTCAAATGTCATTTTGGGCTATTTCTGACAGGTTCACCTTTAAGTGCAATATGAATGTTATCTACATTATTATAATGGTGACGGAATGATCGTGATTATAACTTGCTGTATGTTCCCTTGGTAGTTAAAACTGCACTCTTTCATGTGTTGGTTGGAAATCCTCTTGGTTCTACAGCGTGTTTTGTTAATGTTGTATAAAGTGCCATAATTATCAATACCATAAATACATTATAACTAAATTTACTTCATCTTGCAGCCTCAACACCCGACTGCCTTCAGCACCGAAATGGCCGTGATGTCTCGAAACATTCTCCTGGAAAGATACCGCCTTCTGCCGTTCCTTTACACGCTGTTCTATCACTCCCACATGGACAGCTCAACAGTCGTAAGACCACTTTTGAACGAGTAAGAAAATTAGAACCTACCTAACACATTGTTTTGTTTCATCATGGTAAATAATATTCCACGTAAAAACATTTTCATTTGAAATGTCTAAGGTTTTCTCTTTGTGGTTAGTTGTATTGTTTGGACTAGTACAATGTGATAATAATGTGCATGATAATATGTGCACTAACAACCATGTACAAAATCATTATTTTGTAGAAATCATAGAAATGTATACAGAATTTTACAGATAACTCAACATCTTGCGAATCTTTTGTGCATTACTTATTACAGTATAATGTACAAATTGCATAGCAACTTCGTTTACCACTCGATTATTCTATACATTAATACATATTTCTAGTAAATAAGAAAGACAAAAATATTCCATTTTTATTTCCAATTAGCTTTTTTGTTTCTTTTTAGATTCGCATCTGATCCGCTCACTTACGACATCGATCGACAATTCCTGTGGGGGCCATCGTTCATGGTATCTCCCGTATTAGATGAGGTAAGTAACAAATTATGGTAGGAAATCTTGTATGGCCATTATTATCATAGGTAAGTTGTCTGCTATTGGCAGGTTGCCACTAAGACAGGTTTGACTGCACATTGCATTGTATAACAATACTCTACTTTAAATATGGATGATGTTCTTATAATACTGCCTAATGCCTGAATTATTTAATGATTGAAAATAATTGGCAGACTTCTCACTTCATCCGAAATCATACAACTTTACTTTTTAACTTTAAACAAAATTTATTTTCACACAATCAACGTACTTGTTTTAGCTTGACGTTTCGAACATCTTCGATGTCCTTCATCAGAAGTTACTCTGAGTCACATGCTCATTTACTTTTTAACTTCTATACTTATATCATTTCCTTTACAGGGTCAGACCAATGTTGAAGTGTACTTCCCAGATGCTCGCTGGTACGACTATTACACTGTACGTATCTTCTTTTTTTTTACATTCGCCTAAAACATCGTTCGGATGTGTCAGTAACGATATAGGCATACGGGCGATTTTATAATTTAAATTTTTCTTTTGGGGGTGTTGACTTTCGCGGGGCTTTCGCCTGAATATGAATTTTCCCCCTTTCACTTGACAAGCAAAATATAGCATAGATTGGACTTCGCCCGAATATTTCCGCTTCAAAATATGTGTGTGGGGGTTCTCAAATCACATGACATATCGATCAATTATTTGATTGCTCTACGATTTGTTTTCCACATTCTCATTCAAACAGTTTTCAAACTGTGATAGAGAATTATAGGTCTAATTATAATTCCGATTAACAATTCAGTTCAACGAACGCAAACTGGTATATGATAAAATAACATGCATTTGGAAAAATAAACGAAATTGTTTATACACAAATAGGGCGAGGAAATGGCGGATGAGAGAGGGAAGCTCACCATTCTCCAGGCACCACTCGACCACATCAATCTACACGTGAGAGGAGGTTACATAATACCCACCCAGCAACCGGCAAACACAACGGTCTTCAGGTAAATAAGACCTCATCATCATCTTCGTCATAATTGTCATCATTACCACCTTTCCCGTCGTCATCGTCATCATTATAACTCTGTCGTTGTAATTATGATGATGATGACGATTAGGTGATGATGATGATGATAAGGAATTATATGACGGTATTATTATGATAATGATAATGGAAATAGTAATGAAGACGACAATTAGTATTGTCATCATCAGAAGCAGTATATCATTATAAAACATAGCAATCAATAATGCCATCATCAACATCATCATCATCCTCATTCTCATTATCGTCTTAGTCGTCTCTATTACGACCACCATTATCATCACCACCACCACCAACAACAACAACAACAAGCACCATTATCATCTTTACCATTGGTAAACATCATCCTCATTATTCGCATTATTAACCACGTCAATACAAACAATAAATGAATATTTGATTAATTCATCCATCGACAATATTGATATTATTTAAATTTTTCAATTTCAATTTTATTCTTGCTTCCAACAAAACATTACAAATGAATTATTATAATTTATAAAATAGAGATATACATATTGGAAACAAGAGGGGTCCACTAAAAAGCAATGCTTGTATAATTGTGGACCCCTCAAATAATAGTTAGGAATATTATTGTATATTTAAATTAACACATTCTAGACTACACAAAAGTATAGAGAGGAAAAAAGGGGTTGCCAACAGAGACCAACATGTAAGAGAGAACTTTACATGACAACAATAGGAGAAGACGGATACAATACAACAATTAGACACTGCCAAAAGGAAGTGAGAGATCGGGGGTACAACTATAATCAGTAGCACAAAAGGATGAGCTACATGTGGGGTTCAAATGAAAATGAGGAAAAAGAGTTGCGCTTAGAAAGGAGCTATGCATGAGAAGGCACAATATATCATATCAGATTACATTTTTAGTCTGCGAGTAAAGAAAGACCTTGTTCAGGATGACGTAAGGACGGGGAAAGAATAAATGGGCGATATAGTTCAATGATGTTCATAAGATTGTAATAAAAACAATTTAAATGTTTTCTTAAAAATATTAATCGATGGAGCATTTTTTATTTCAGTACTTAAAGAATTCAATAATTTGGGGCCTCCATATATAAATGTATTTTGAGCAAGGAGGGTCCGCAAGAGAGGTAAATGAAATTCTTCAGAATGTCTTGTTGGATAATTATGGACTGAGCTATTTAAAAAAAAAAACATTTCTTGAAAAACAGATGGCAACATATTTTTATTATAATTATAAATAAATTTACCAAGTTGAAATGAATATAGATCTTTTACCTTCAGTATCTTATTTTCAAAAAATAAAGAGTCTGTATGGGAGAGAAAGGGGGAATTACAAATAATATTATAGAATGGGTTGATAAATCCCTGCAATCTGATTGGTTGAGAGCAAAATTTGTGCAGACGATTAATTGTACTGGATGCATGAAAAGTCATGCGTCCGGTAAAAAAATCATGCGTCCGGTAAACATTTCATGCGTCCGGTAAAAATGTCATGCATCCGGTAAAAAAATTCATGCATCCGGTAAAAAAATCATGCGTCCAGTAAAAAATTTCATGCGTCCGGTAAAAAATTTCATGCGTCCGGTAAAATTATTTCATGCATCCGGTAATTTTTCTAATTTTTAATTTTTTGACTTTTTGGGGGTCGTAGCAATGCCCATTCTATAAAACAGATGATGCGCAAGTTTATTTTGTGGGTCGGTGGAATTGTTTGCACGCGGTAACTATGGAAACTAGTCTAAACCCACTCGGCTTCGCCTCGTGGGTTAAACAGTTCCACAGTTACCTTGTGCAAACAATTCCTACCGACCCACTCATACCTGCGCATCATTTGTATACGAATAATCTTCTTTTGTAATAACAACACTTTATCTAATAAAGTTTCATGAGTGTTACCCCAAACTAAGATACCATAATTCAAGTATGGGAGTATCAAAGAACTATAAAGCATAATTAATGAATTAAAAGGAAGACATGTCTTCACTTTATTAATTATACCAATATTACGAGAAATTATTTTACAAATATTATCAATATGAAATTTCCAAGTAAGGTTATTATCAACTGTTACACCCAAAAATTTAATGAATGAAACACACTCCAATGGGGTGTTTTAAAAAACTATGTTAGCAGGTAACGAATCTATAGATTTACTAAACAACATATATTTCGTTTTCTGGAGATTCAGTGATAATTTGTTCGCTCTAATCCACGATAAAATATGACTCATTCCAATATTAATAATTTCAACTATTCTATAAGAATCATTATGAGAAAAAAACAAATTCGTATCATCAGCGAAAAGTACGAAAGACAAAATTTCGGATGATCGACAAAAGTCATTAATATATAAAAAATAAATAAAAGTGGGCCTAGTATACTACCTTGTGGAACACCACAATCTATTACGGGGAGCTGAAGAGTTATCATTTAAAAATACATACTGCTTTCTATCCGAAAGATAGCTCCTGAACCACTCCAAGACCATAAATTTATTGTATCACCTGTTTCTCTCTATCGATCCAGCCGTCTGAACCCGCTCGGTCTCATCGTGGCCCTGGACGATCACCACGAGGCTCACGGGGATCTGTTCTGGGATGATGGCGAGAAGAGAGGTGAGTTGATTGTTGAGTCTTGGGCATTCTGCACCAGGTGACATTTTTTTCAACGGATTGACGTCATTTACTGGCCTTGATAAGGGGCGCGTATGAGATCATGTCAACGTTTTCTGTTTGCCAAGATATCGACTCAGAGAGCCATGGACAACAGACTCAATACATGGGAAGAAGTGGAAACTACAAAGGAGTGTATAGTTTGTTGGGTTTGTTATAATTTTTTGTCTGACAGACGCGGACAGTCAATCAATTGTGATTTACGTCTTGGATCGCAATTTATCCTCACCATCCGAGAGACGCAGCATTGGGCCAAACCTGGCCGATCAGAGCTTTTACCACTATATAGACCAGGGCCCCGTTGCAGAAAGAGATACAATCGATTGTAAGTTACAATTAATTTTAATTCAGATTATGTTTCTAAATGCCCAAAACTGATTGGTTGAAACGCGACTTACGATTAATTGTAACTTACAATCGATTGCATCTCTTTCTGCAACGGGGCCCAGAATGAACCTCTTCCCTGGCTACTGCCACAGTATTACTTATAAACTTTGACCTCATTGAAATGTAGATATCACATTTGAATGAGAAATTATGAAAAAATCAATCGTAATGTCTTCAGTTAATTTTAACAAAATATATATTTTAACAATAATAAGGCAGTTATTTTAAGTTATAGTAGGTAAACCATTAACCTTTTCCGCATTCTAATATTATTTTAGATACGTAAGTTGTGCGTCGTTTCTCGATCAGTTTGATACAATTTTTTGCATTCCTTATAAAAAACATTAAACACGGTTTTGTCATTTATTGTTATCCTCCTTAACAGATTCGTATGAGAACAATGAATACACCTTGCTACAGTTTGCAGTGTCGAGGTAAGTTAATGCATATGTGTGGTGACCAGTGGCGTACCCAGGTTTTTTTCAAGGGGGGGGGGGGGGGGGGGGGGGGGGGGGGGGGGGTTATTTTTGTAAAATTTTCGAAGCCGAGACCAAGACCATTGGTTGAGAACCCCTCTCAATGGGGGGGGGGGGGGGGGGGGTGGTCCGTAGACAATTTTCGAAGCCGAGACCACGGTCTGTCAACATTTTTCGCAGTATTGGACACAGGATTTTCCAGGGGGGGGGGCCCAAAAAAAAAAAACAATTATGGAAGACCCCACGACGCGAGGGAGCGAAGCGACCGAGTGGGTGGAGGGTGTGTGGGAGGGGGGCGTTTTGAAGGTAATATATAAACACCCCGAGGTTTTAGAATATTATATATAAACGAATGCGAGCGGAGCGAGCTTGACAATTTTAGCAATTTAATATCGGAATCTGCATTTTTTTCAATATTATTGTATGGGTATTTCATTGTTATGTTATTGCGTTTTGAAGGTAATATACAAACACGCCGAGGTTGTAGAATATTATATATATACGAATGCGAGCGGAGCTAGCTTTAAAGTTTTAGGCAATTTCACATCGGAAAATTGCCATTTGTTTCAATATTATTGTTTGGGAATTATCGTTTATGACTTATGTATATGGCGTTATTAAGGGTAATATATAAACACCCGAGGTTATGAAATATTATAGATGCGACTGCGAGCGGATCGAGCTTGAAATTGTTAGCAATTTAACATCGAAATTGCCATGTGGTTTCAATATTATTGTATGGGTAAGTATATTCGTTGTTATGGTTATTGCGTTTTGGAAGGGTAATATATAAACACCGAGGTTGTAGAATATTATATATATACGAATGCGGGCGTGAGCGAGCTTAAACATTTTAGTCAATTTAACATCGGAAATTGCCATTTGGTTTCAATATTATTGTCATGTTATGTTATTGCGTTTTGAAGGGTAAAATATAAAATAACCCGTAGGTTGTAGAATATTATATATAAACGAATGCGAGCGGAGCGAGCTTGAAAATTTAAGCATTTAATATGGGGAAATTGCGATTTGTTTCAATATTATTGTATGGGTATTTCCTTTTTTATGTCTTATGATTTGGCGTTATGAAGGGTTAATTTTATAAACACCCCGAGGTTGTGAAATATTATGTATGCGAGCGAGCGGAGCGAGCTCAAAAATTTTAGCAATTTCACATCAGAAAATTGCCATTTGTTTCCAATATTTACAGGGTTCTAAGGCCAGGCACTGAGATGGATGTGGTCTTATTGAAGCGCTGTCGTGCGGATTTGTTTGCAAGTTTGTGGGGTGCATCTTGCACATGATTTGTTTCTAAAAATTGGCATCAATTAACAAAGAATACAGAACATACGTACTTTATCTAATCTAGTATCAATAATATATAACTATGAATGTTATTCATATTCACACCCTATCAACAAGTAATCACTAATTAATTTGTAAATCGAAGTTAGCTTAACCGATCTCAGGATATGAGATCTACGAAGTGTACAAATCGAAGTTGATAAAAACAAACACAAAAAACTACGCCGTGCTGCATTGTATCGGTACAACGACCGGCCCCTTTCCGTATTTTTTTTCATTGAATTTTCCTGATTGGTTTTTTCCTTCTCTCTTCTTGCTCGTGCCCTATTTTTAACTAATCAGGAGTGCCAAATGTCGCGTGCACTGCGAATAAAATGTTTGGGCCTCACTCTGCAGAAATTCATCAATGTTCCACACAAATAATTCACGTAAATCCTTTTATTGAAACTATATTTTGCTTTAAAGGGGGCCACCAGCGCAAAGGACAACACATTATTATATGTTTGG
>JBAMJV010005240.1:0-120000 GCA_037951105.1 Echinarachnius parma
CTAGGTGACGGTTTACAAATGAAATTAACATTGGAAGTTTGGGGCAAGTAATATCTTATCTTGTGGGCAACAAACAATCAAGTGAAAATGATTTTACTGGCATGAATTAAACACTAGCAAAATAAAGAGTAAGAGTGGAGCCTTGGTGTAAAACACATGAATTGAAACTATGAATGAAAGCTCGTTCGCACTTCTTCGTGCTTGTTTGCAGTGCTTCGCACTTGTTTGCGCCAATTAGTAGGACCCGTCAAATTTGACTGATTGCCACCAAACAACAACAATAAAAACAACAACAACAACAAATATAAGGTACACAACATATTTTGAAAACATATATGTGATGAGGGGGAAATAAGCAAAACAAACAAATCCGGTATCACAACAAATGAAATCTCTTGAACTGCTGTTGGACGGATGATGCTGTGCTCTGCTGGAGATCTGCAAGATGCTAGTCAGGGTGTAGATGAGCGGGTAGAGGCTCAATCCTGCTGCAGGTCACCAAAGGGCTCGTCCTTCTCAATGTTTGTTTGCAGATTTTCAACCAGACATTGACAAAACAAGAAAATCTTGTTTTCTTTTATGTCATGCTTCATCTATAATCACAGGTTTGATTAGGAAAGAGTGATATTTTAAATAGTAAAAAGTTTGTACACAGAATGTAATACAATTTTAGGGCCAGTAAATTTTCTTTCGGGCCACCAGAAATGGAGAAGAAATTACTTCACTGGCCCGACCGGGTCACTGACAAAAAGAAAAAATAACTACGATTTAACCAAGTTAAAGTGATTCATTAACTTTGTAAAATTCACCAAAAATTACATGGAGCTAACAGCTTTCAAACTTCTCTTGTACTTCTCTTGTACTTTGTTGTGTGGCTTATGGTAACATAAGAATGAAATGGGTTTTGACTTTTGATCTTTGATCTTTCAAATGTCTCCCTAAGTATGGAGGTATTTAAGATTACATATGAAAGCGACTATAGATGCTTTCGGCCGTAATCAAGATACATCCGAATTTGGATACTCAATCGCCCATAGTATCTGAACACGAACAATCAGGATCAAATCATCGATTTCCTCTGTTTTCACAAGATAAACATAATCCTTTCTCTATCAAAATCTCACATATCATTCTCAAGAATCAGGGGTAGTACAGTTTTGGTAAGGGGCAATTCCAAGCAAACATTGACATAACCACTGATTTTTCAAATTCGTTGTACCATAACAAATTTGGTATCAAATGAAAGCTAAAAGATTGAACTTTCCAAAAATGTATTTTGTTTTTGAAAAAAAAAATTGTAAACTATTATTTTATTGTTAATATATAGCATAAATTAATTTTCAGTTATATTCACAAAACATTCAATTAAATATTAAGCATAAAATAACTGCGAAAAGGAGTTTTCATAAAATTTTATTTCAGTTTTGAAAGGAGCATTGCTTCAATTTTTCAGATAAATATCAATTTCGTCATTTTCGCTCTTCGTTCCGCTTCAGTGACTGTCTCATTTACAATCATTAATATGTCACGGCGTTACACTAAAAACATATATTTTTAATATTTCTGGAAAAATATGAATGGGAATGAAATAATTTTTTGTTTTCTCTGTATTAGCCCATAGGGCTATAATATGCATGCTGAATAGCAGCATTATCTTTTACCACTTATTAATATAATCAATATCAATTTGGTCACGGCGTTACGTTTTGTGTAACGCCGTGACGCTACCTACTGGATTCCCATAGACATAACACAGTAGACATAATCAAATAGTGTAAGATATTTTTTGTAGGTATGCTTGGGCATTGCTCATGCTATAATTATATGAATAGGGTCAGTTGATAATGTTTCCATCTCAAAGTTACCCGAGTCATGTATGTGTATGGGTTGTATGTCCGTCTGTCTGTATGTGCATCTGTACATCAGTGTTCTTTTTTTTTGCAATATCTCAAGAATCGTTGGATGGATTTCGTTCAAACTTTGTACAATCAATGTATTTAGAGGTACGGATTATTGGATATGATTTTGGTCCATGAGGTCAAAGGTCAAAGGTCACATAGCTAACAAATATGCCAAAATTATATTATTATCAAGATAGTTTGAGAATCCTTGAAGGATAACATGATAATAATACTGGTATGCGTCCAGTGAAGTATATGACCTGATTAGGGAATGGGGTTATGGGAGGTCATAGGTCAACAGGTCAAAATATTGTTGTTGTTTTTTGTTCTCACAATTAAGTTCCAGAATCAATGTTAGAAAGAGTACTGTAGGTAAAAGACAATTTTCTGAAACTGTTTGGGGCACAGGTCAAAGGTCACTCGGATAATTACCAATTCAAAAACAAACATTTACTAACTCTGAAATCATGTTACATGAAACAAATCACTTGCAAATATGCACTGTGCAGACCAAAAATTAAACATTTGTATGTTATTTTGAGAAACAAGGTCAAAGGTCAGATGTCAAAGGTCTCATATTTCATTGTTACATTTAAGTATGTATTTTGGTTTTAATATTTGATGGTTCCATTAACTAACTTCTGAAATAGATAAGAATTTCAATTATGTCCTAAAAGATTTTTTGATCAATAGAGGGCGCTGTGCTGCAAATTTGTGTCATGCGGATAATCATTTAATAGCATCTTGGTTATATCACCCATTCATCTAGTTCTTTATTGATTCTGGATCACTACATTAAAATTATAGCATATTATTCATCTCTTTAATATCTCCCATATATATAACATGTACAATTCAGAGGTCACGGCGTTACAGTCACGGCGTTACAGTGCATACATACATTTATGATATCATATTTGCTATGAGCATTGGATTTTTTCTACATTTTTATTTGGATGTTCTAGCTTGATGTCTAGTACAAAGAATCAATGTGACAAAAGTGCAAAATGTTCCTGTAGTTCACAGAGTTTACTTAGTTTCTTAGCATGTAAGAAACCCATGTCTTTTTGCCGTCACGGTGTTACGGCAGATATTGATATTCATAATTAATAATTTATTGGGAATTTTGGTTTTCTTGCCTATTGTAAATTATTGGTAGGATAGTGGTTACAGATGCATATCAAAAGTTGGTTCTAGATATTTAGATTTTATGAGTTATTTGGACTTTCATTGTGAGAAACACCCTCTGACCGTCACGGCGTTTGCTTGGAATTGCCCTAAGGCTGAACTTTAGTAACCAAACCTGGACAGTAACATTATAAACTAATAGTTATAAGCTCCACCATGCTCGAAAGGTATACAAAATTACAAACGACTAAGTAAAAAGCCTGTTATCATCCAAAAAGAGCCATTAAAACACAAGAGGCCGCTTTCTAAAAAGGCATTTTTTTCAACCATTTTCCATACAAAATGATGCATGTGATGTTTTTATTGAAATAATTATTAAATAGAGATCATCAACAACTATTTAAAAAACACTTTTGAACATTTTTGAGAAAGTACAAGCATTTTTAAAAAAATTTGAAAAAACATCTAATTATTTGGGCCCCAAATAATTATAAGATCAGATATATTTATTGATATTTCAGCCATTTGTGGGTCGATTTTGACCAAATAAAGTTTTACTTTATTCTGCCCAGCTTGATTCTGCCATTAAAATCGCATGTTCTGTCAAATTCGACACTCAGTTTTTCATTACCTCAAAAAAAAATTGTGATGTGCAGCGCCCTCTCTACCAAAACTAAACTACCCCTTTAAAACTGGTATATTTATGATTAAAGTCTCAAATATTACTTGAGGGATAATATAAAGTTAATGGATCATTTTAAACTATAAAGTTCTAATGTTCTGTTCAATACAAAAATAGGAAGTTTTCGAGCCTTCAAAGGCTTCATACATACGGAGAGACACAGACAAACAGACATACACACATACATATGGACAAGCAAACAAGCAGTTAATCACTCATACTTCACACCTAACTCATTTATGACGTCACACTGACGCGGATGACGTCACTCATTAATTAATACAACATAACAGTTTTTTGTGTTAATTCAATAAAATGAACTTGAATAAATAAAAATGGAACTAATGACTAATGTGCCACGAAAACATTGTTTTTAGTACTACACATCGGCACTGTTTTTAATATCGGCACACCGCGTAATATTTGTTTTTGCGCGTGTTGTGAAAAATTGTGCATGTGATGATGCGCGCTACCCTGGTCGAAATTTTGAGGAGAAATAATGCGTAGATCGTCCGCTACGAGTAAATTTGTGAAATGATGCCAACAAAATTAACATCGCACAAGAAATTTTGAGTTGAGTTGCGTGCATTGTCAACGAGAGTTGAGGGGGTGCCGGTATAAAAAATACTTCAAACTTGTGAAGCCAAAAAACCATCTCAAAATATAATTAATACATCGCAAATCTGATCATCACATCGGAATCTGCACTATTTTCTCAATGTGTGAGTACAATTTCAAGAAATGTGTACAATTGTAAAGTCTTAAACTGTCGGAAATGTTTTAGGGTGCCGATGTGGGGGTCACTCAATCATATCCCTTGTCCGTGGGCTTGACCTTGGCTTGATGATTTATAATTTGCCCTGGCACAAGGACACTTATCGGCAAAACTATACTTTAGTAGGCTTAGAGAATTTTGGTCGCTAACTTCAACCCTATCCCTAACCCTAACCAAAGACGCTTAATGGAAAGACCGACCACTGTGCAATTATCCTGTACAACGTGAATGGGCAGAGCGCGATGTACAAAATTAACACGCACTTTGATACGCAGGCTTTTCATTATGACGTCACAATAACAATGTTTACTTCGCCTGACTAAAAATAACTTCAAGATGACGTGATAAAGTTTGACGACCCTAAATTTGCATATCGTGCGTGAAATTTGCTTTGCGCACAATTTGCGCGTACAATTATAAAGAATTAAATAAAGACAGTGCGCGGACTGAGCGCGCATAAAAAATATGTTTCTCACAGCTTTGATTTCAATTGTAAAATCGCTATCGACTATAATTTTTAAATATTTTTCTTATCATGAGGATAATATTAATTCTACATAAAAACATATTCCTATAGGTTACTAAGGTCGACACTTAAGCTGTTGCTCAATCTTCATGCTAGCCTGATTTGCCGAGTATTTGTAAGTACAGTTTGATCCTTATTTTCTTTTAAATTCTTACTAAAGAATGGAACTGAATTTCCAAAAAAAGCAATCGTCTATAATTTTAAAATGTTTTTTTATTAATAAAAATGACACAAATACAGTGATATAATAAATTTCATATGGCTACTAAGCTCTAGGCTTAAGCTCGATTTGAATCTTCATTCTGTTTGAAGGGACATCGCTGCGCGACCGGCAGTGAGCTGTCTTGTAATTCTACAGTCTTTGCCCTAACCCTAAAATAATTTGGTGGCTATAGGTCAGATTTAGTGGCTATATAGCCTATAGCCTATAGGTCAGATTTAGTGGCTACAGGTCAGATTTAGTGGCTACAGGTCAGATTTAGTGGCTATAGGTCAGATTTAGTGGCTATAACCCAGATTTAGTGGCTATGGTTAGATTTAGTGGCTATATAAGTTAGATTTATTGGGCAGTACGAAAATTGAAGTTAGCGAGTAGCGACCAAAATTCTCTAAGACTAAGACTAAGGCAAGCCTACTAAACTTAAAGGGATCTAGTAACTTTGTTGAGATGTGCAAAAACTGATGAATGGTTGATGCAATGTATACTGTTGTTATCTCATATGTCCTCAGGGTATTGTGTGAAAATTTCAGGTCAAATGGACAATGTATGGCCAAGTAATGAGCGAAAATGCAAAGTGATATTGGGTGATATTCACCAACTCACTGCATTCACTTTGTACAGGGATGAAAATCTCGCCCGGAGATTTTCTTATCTAAATACTTCAATCATACATATCTTTGTAATGAAAGGGAAATTTGAAAAACCGAAAGCTGTCCCATGATTTTATTGTTAATACGAATACAACAAGGTATAAAGGAACCGCTAGAATTACAATTTTATTTTGATGATTTGGACAATGTTACTAAGTCCCTTTAACTTAAGTATAGTTTTGCCCACTTATCCCTGTCGTGTCACCACACCGGCCCCAAACAATTCAATTTCCAGCATGCAGCAGCGCAAAGGAGCAATCATTGCTGCATTGATTGCCCTGTGGCTGTGTTCTATTCTGTGATTTTCGTCAGCTCAATTCAACCTGCGTCAGTAATCAGTAAATTCCACCAGGACGGCCACCTCTCTGGCTCGGGCCGCGCCGGGGCCCTAACCCTGGAAGGTTGTGTTGCCGAGTGCTGCATGCCTGTGCCCGTCTGTAATTCGCAGCAGCCGTATATTATTACCTTTGGCCGGCCCACTATTACTCACCAAAATTCACATTTTCCATCACTTTAAGAGGAGATCGCAAAATGTAGACAAGTACGGCAACCAAGGCAAGCCAGATAACCCAAAGGTACACCCAAATCCAAGCGAACAATGCCTTGATTTTCTCCACAAAATTGTCCCAGATATTGGCCATCGTACATCAGTGTACTGCCATGTCGATTGTCGTAGTCGACACGTATGTCCGTGTAAGTAAATCATAATTAACCGGTTTCGAATTGTACGCGTGCACTTTTAGAATAAGAACATTAGGACATATTAGATATATTTTTAGATTGATAAGCGGTACTTGTCGATATTTGCTCACAAGGTGGCGTAATTTCAATTATTTCATGGTGATTGGAAAGTTCATAGAATTTAGAAAAATGCAGTCAGTGCATTTGTGTTTGTTTATCATAATATTATGTTTGTATTGTTCTTGTTCATTTCAATAAAAATCATAAACATGCACCAGTTGATAAAAAGCAAACCTTTATGTTGAAATTACCAAATACCAGGGGCGTAGCTATGGGGGGCCTGGTGGTGCGTGCCCCCCACAAATTGGTTAGTGCCCCACAGGTGCCCCTCACTAAAAATGATAATAATACTTCCATTAAAAAAATGGACAACAGAATATTATCCATTATTATACTATAGGCCCCAAAACATGTGTTTTAACGATAAATAAGTTCAGGCCAAGATCATGTATTGCTCAATTAATATTTTGCAACACGAAATGATTGCAAATCACATATTTATAGAGACTATAAGTATGTTTATGAAATAAATGAAACATTTGAAATGATGGTTGATTTGACAATAAATGATGTATGTGTAAGGACTAAGGAATATTATGTTATAGCCTACTTAATTAATATTCAATCAATACAATCAATACAATTCCCCTCGGAGAATTGTCGTCTTTATTTCCACAATTTATTTTAAAAAGTCACAACATAGGTAAAATGTACAAGAACAAAAATACATGGAGACTAATAGACAACATGAGAGAATAGAAAACAATGATAAGAAAACTATGAATGTGGAGGGATCACACGAAGTTTTAAAGGGTACCACCACCCAAAAATAATATTCTGATTAAAGAAAGGTAACATCTTTAGTATTCCATTCCATCAACAAGTTCACAAAAATATGTTTCCAGAAAAAACAAATATAATTGGAAACGCATCACCATTCTAAAGCACGGCGTTCATGCGGTCTGAATTACGCAGACTGCTATGTGTGCGGTGAATTGAAACGTGTGCAGAGCGAATGAATCGCCCGGGAATCTATTGTTTACAAACGTGCGCGTGAATAGCATTGGCGCACTCGCAAATGGTTGGCCCGTATGGAACCAGGAAATAGCAGTGGTTCCGTAAGTGGTGGAAATTAATTGCTTTCATGAATTACACAACCCTTTTGCAAAATGTTGGGTATCTATTTGATATCACAAAACGGTACCAAAACATAAATTATAATAATGTGTTGTTCTTTGCCTGGTGGTCCCCTTTAATACAAAAGTATGGGTATATGATCCCTTGGATATACTACATATTTGTTTTACTACTTTGGATTATAACTGTAAGTCTGGTTGACCACTGACTCTACTATCCCTTTAATCATACTATCAGGACTATTTATACGAATCATGATTTATTTAATATAGGTCTGGGATGGCTCAAAGTAGTTAGTGATATTTTCTCTATAAAAGGAAGAAGAAGTATATCGAGCCCCCCCCCCCCCCCCCCCCCCCCAGATAACAATGCTACGTTCCCGATAACAATGCTACGTTGGCCCAACGTAGTCTATAGTCGGCACCGTCGCGGTTGGCAAAACAACGTTAAGCCAACGTTGGCCTAAGGTAAATTTAGAACCACATCTTTGCAGTCGGCGAGCTGACGTTAAAACAACGTTAAGCCAACGTTGTCTGTTGACTGTTGGCAAACTGATTGGCAAATGTACGTTGAAACAACGTTGGGTGATAGTTGGACGAACAATCATATTTCTATGGTCGAAAAACAAACGTTGGGCCAACGTTTCGCCTACTACGACATTGTGTCGATGAGCGGCGTTGGATCTTGGTTGGCTAGCTGACGTCGTACTAACGTTTGGCAAACAACCACATTTCGACGGTAGGCAAGCCAACGTTATACCAACGTTTCGCCTACTACGACATTGTGTCAATGACTTGCGTAGGATATTGGTTGGCTTGTTAACGTCAGACCAACGTTTAATACACAACCACATTACGACGGTATGTAAGCCAACGTTGGGCCAACGTTTCGCCGACTACAACATTCGGTCAATGAGTGGCGTTAGATATTGGTTGGCTAGTTGACGTCAAACCAACGTTTGACATACAACCACATTTCGACAATAGGCAAGCCAACGTTAAGTCAACGTTTTTCGCCTACTACGTAATTACGTCAATGAATGGCGTTCGATATTGGTTGGCTAGCTGACGTCAAACCAACGTTTGACAAACAACCGCATTACGACGGAGACAAGCCAACGTTAGGCCAACGTTTCGCCTACTACAACATTCGGTCAATGAGCGACGTTGGATATTGGTTGGCTAGCTGACGTCAAACCAACCTTTAACAAACAACCACATTTCTACGGTGGGCAAGCCAACGTTAGTCCAACGTTTCGCCTACTACAACATTCGGTCAATGAGCGACGTTTGATATTGGTTGGCTAGCTGACGTCAAACCAACATTTAACAAACAATCACATTTCGACGGTAGGCAAGCCAACGTTGGGCCAACGTTTCGCCTACTACTATATTTGGTCAATGAGCGGCGTTCGATAATGGTTGGCTAGTTGACGTCAAACCAACATTTGACAAGCAACCACATTTCAACGGTAGGCAAGCCAACGTTAGGCCAACGTTTCGCCTACTACAACATTCAGTCAATGAGCGATGTTCGATATTGGTTGGCTAGCTGACGTCAAACCAACCTTTATTAAACAACCACATTTCAACGGCGGGCAAGCCAACGTTAGGCCAACGTTTCGCCTACTACAACATTCGGTCAATGAGCGACGTTGGATATTGGTTGGCTAGCTGACGTCAAACCAACATTCAACATACAATCACATTTCGACGGTAGGCAAGCCATTGTTGGGCCATCGTTTCGCCTACTACAATATTTGGTCAATGAGCGGCGTTCGATATTGGTTGGCTAGTTGACGTCAAACCAACATTTGACAAGCAACCACATTTCGACGGTAGGCAAGGCAACGTTAGGTCAACGTTTCGCCTACATATACAACAATCGGTCAATGATCGGCGTTGGATCTTGGTTAGCTAGCTGACGTCAAACCAACCTTTAACAAACAACCACATTTCGACGGTAGGCAAACCAACGTTAGGCCAACGTTTCGTCTACTACAACATTCGGTCAATGAGCGACGTTGGATATTGGTTGGCTAGTTCACCTCAAATCAACTTTTCTCAAACAACCACATTTCGACGGTATAGGCAAGCCAGCGTTAGGCCAACGTTTCGCCTACCACACTATTCGGTCAATGAGTGGCGTTGGATAGTGGTTGGCTAGTTGACGTCAAACCAACATTTGACAAACAACCCCATGTCGACAGTAGGCAAGCCAACGTTGGGCCACCGCTTCATCCTACTACAACATTTGGTCAATGAGTGGCGTTGGAAATTGGTTGGCTAATTGACGTCAGACCAACGTTTTACAAAACAATCACATTTCGACACTAGGCAAGCCAACGTTAAGCCAACGTTTCGCCTACTTGGTAATTGGGTTAATGAATGGCGTTGGATATTGATTGGCTAGCTGACATCAAACCAAAATTTTACAAACAACCACATTTCGACAGAAGGCAAGCCAACGTTAGGCCAACGTTTCGCCTACTACAACATTCAGTCAATGAGCGATGTTCGATATTGGTTGGTAGCTGACGTCAAACCAACCTTTAACAAACAACCACATTTCGACGGTAGGCAAGCCAGCGTTAGGCCAAAGTTTTGCCTACTGCGTAATGTCGTTATTGGTTGGTTGAATGACGACGACGAACTGATAGCAAGCCAACAGTTATGATACATATGATGAATACTTCTTATTAATCATAACATTTTCCCGCTCAATTTGACACTTTTTCAATCGAAATCATTCAAATTCACGCATTGCCGTGTAATCGTTGGAATCGGTCTTTCAAATTCCGAATAAGTGCATACGCATAAGCTTTCGTGAATAGACACCCGAGTACATTAATTACGGGCACTACCCAGCAAACACAAAACGTTTACAAAACGTTTGTATTAGGTCACATAGGTCTTCGTCTTTAATCAACGTTTAGAAAACGTTTACAAAACTTTTTTATTAGGTCAAGTAGATCTTCGTCTTTAATCAACGTTTAAAAAACGTTCTTCAAACGTCTCCAGCGTCCGACAGGTTTTCTGCAGGTACTTGCACTTCAAATCAAATACATTGAAAGGTTTTTTGTTGTTTTTTCTAACGTTTAAACAACGATTTAAAAACGTCCATTTGGAACGTTCTAAAAACGTTTTCAACCTTCCACAAATACACGTTTTAAAAACGTTTTCACATAACGTCCAAATAACCAACTTTGAACCTGTTTAGAACGTTCAGAAAACGTTCAATTGTTAGTTGGGTAGCATTCACGAATGTGCAGCCAAATAATCGTTTGATGCAATTATATAATGACAATAAAAATAAGATAATAATAATGTTTCGATTTATATAGCGCCTAATTTAATGATATTATTACCCTGGTCATCGGGGGTCATCGGACACACTCACAATCAATCCACACGATATACAATTAAGTACAATTACATACACGTTCTACTCCTACAGGGTAAATTGGTAGAGCGCAGCAATATTGGATTAATTGTCTTGCTTAATTAAGGACAAACGAGAACGCGAACATTTTACCACACCACGTCTACAATTTTTTGTACAGTTCAAGTTATGTTATTATTTTATGAACACCACTGCGAAGTTTATAGCATTGATCAATTTAATTCATCAACTGTGTACGTATCAGTGACAAAAGTGCTGGAAGTGTTACAAACAGAATCTTTTTAGATTTCGCAAAGGACTAACAACACTTTTCCCTACAAGTTCATGAAATTCGCATAGACTTTGCACACATCCCACTCGGTGCCCGTGGTCAAGGGGTATTTATCCGATATCACTATAACTTATGATGTTTTTTTTCTTCTCGATTACCGATTACATGTGTAGTTGCAAAATGATCTGTAGTGGAACCAGCGTTTTTCCTCATATACAAACGATTTCCAAACCTACTTTATTATTTCCATTTGGGATTGTTTGCAGATGATTCTAGCCGGTTTCGCACTTTTTAGAAAGGATTTACACATAGATTTAAATGTAATGAGGTCAAATATTGACGCATTTCATATAGGTGTAAAGAAAATATATTAGACCAAATTCATGCTTTTTATATAGAAATCGTTACCGACAAAATGTTTTTTTTTGTATCAAGGATTCGTATTAAAGGTTAGTTGAGTTGAGTTTTGGTATAGAGGGCGCTACACACAATATTTGTGTGAGATAATAACAATTTAAAAGAGCATACAATTGTAATGACAGAATATTAACTTAATTTGATCAAAATTGGTTCAGAAATGCCTGAGATATCCATTAACATAACATTTTAAAAATGTTCGGGAACACAAAATATAACTTTGAACCGGCCGCTAACAAATTAAAAAATTGCTTCTCCTTTTTAAAAAGGTACTATTAAAGATGTTTTTAAATAATTGTTGATTATCTCTCTATCTAATCACTATTTCAACAAATCATGACATGCACAACATTTTATTTGTAAAGACCTTTTAAAACCAATAGGTTTTTAAAGAGCGTCCTTTTGAGTTTTAACGTCTCTTTTTTAATGGGAACATGCTTTTTACTTAGTCGTTTGTAATGTGTTGTGTTATTCCTTTCGAGCATGGTGGAGTAAGTTATAACTGTCAGTTTTTAATGTAATGATGCAGGTTTTAGTTAATAAAACTCAGGTTAACCAAAGCTGAACTCTCTTTACCAAAACTCAACTATCCTTTTAATGAAAATATCATTGATGAAGTGGATTGTACTTCATTTGTAGTAATATAGATACGAATATTACGAACAAAAGATTAACCACTGCTATACATTTCACGGGGAAAATTGATTAACAAAATGCAAGATAGCTAAAACAAGACAGATATAGGGAAACAGTCCATTTCATACATTGGGGCAGTAATTTTAGATGAACCTCCATGTGACTTAAAATGTACGATGTCACATGGCATCGGGAAGCGGGGGTGCTGGGGGTGCTGCAGCACCCCCGGAAATTTTTCAGGGGGTGCGCAGCACCCCCTGCAAATATTTTTGTATGTTTTATCATTATCCTTCATTTACGAAATTGTCACACAGCCGACAGCCACAAATGACGCTTTTTTTCTTCTTTTTTTTTTACTTTGGGATAATTTGGATATATGCAAATTATGGTTAGACGATATTGGGCAGGAAGGTCAGCTTGCTACAACGTCTGAAAACTATTTAATCTTCACAAAGATCAATCACTCAGACGAAACATATTATTAGCACCAGACGGAAAAATGCACCTTGACATAATCAGTGGCAGATCTACTAATCAGTGGCAAACCCACAACCCCCACCCCCCCCCCCCCCTCCCCCCTTGGGCTGCCAAGTGAAAATGTATCAGTGAAAAAAGTGAAATAGCAAACAAATTCGCCGCTTTGTGGCTATCAGTGTAAAAAGTTAACAAAAATCACTTACGGGGGTTCAAAATAGCAATAAAATGCGCGGCTATAGCCGCGAATTTTGTTGCTATTTTGAACCCCCGTAAGTGATTTTTGTTCACTTCTTTCACTGCTATAGCAGTGAAAGAAGTGAACAAAAATCACATACGGGGGTTCAAAATAGCAAAAAAAAATCCTCGCTTCGCGGCTATCACTGAAAAAATTAACAAAAATCACTTATACGGGGGTTCAAAATAACAACAAAATTCGTCGCTTCGCGGCTATCACTGAAAAAAGTGAACAGAAATCACTTAGGGGGGTTCAAAATAGCAACAAAAATCGCCGCTTAAAAAACTATGTATAATGTTTAACTTGTATACTGGATCACGTATTATATATATAAGCGAAAGGTGAACTAATACATACAGCTTTGGTTTCTTCCAATATTTAAATAATGCAAAGAATAATCATAAATGATTGAGAAGGAAGAATAATAGGCGTAGCTTAATAAGCATTGTTCCTCCCTTTAATCCTCCAAATGAAAAAAGGCACTGGTCGAAAAATTGGTCTCCGCCAGGACTGGATCACGTATTATATACATTTATAAATGTTCATTTTCGTTTTAAAAGTTGACTGCATTCCTGCATATCCTGTTCTCATTTGAATGTCTTCCTCTTCTCTTTTATCTTCTTTTCCTTTCTGCATACCGGTATTTTTATTGACGTATAATTTGCAGAAGAAGAAGGATGAGTCAGAATATAGAGAAATGTGAAGAATTTATATCAACTGTGTTGAAAAGCGCAAAACGTGATAAGTGATTAATAAAATGTGTATTTGTGTGATCGGATAATTATGTCTATAAAATAATGAGCATATAGTGGAGTTATAATTATTTGTTTGTTAATATAAAACAGTGCAGATTTTAGCTACTAAAATTAACTTTGACCAAAACTCAACAATCTTTTAAAGTAATCACTGGTAAGATAATCTTTCGAAAGGAAATTAGGCCATCGGTATAGGTATCTTTAACCATCTTATGTGACGTATGACAATTTTTTATGCAACTGAACCACTCTTTGATTGGCTGTATCCCCCAGCTCTATCAAGCCTCACCAAGGATCCCCCATTTGGCGTCAGAGAGATGAGAGGGATAAATGAATCATTAAATATTTAGTTCACAGAAGTATAGAAAGGGAAAGGCGGACAATAGCGTGCGGTTTTCGCCACCGCAGCTAGCCGATAATGTGATCCCCGCCATGTTAAAGGGATCTAGTAACGGGGCTGTCACACATTCGCGGTGCCAACACGGATGACCACGGATCCAGTGCCGGTTTCAGTACGGTCCAAATACGGTACGAACACGGAGAAGTACGGAACGAACACGGAGAAGTACGGTGTCTATACGGATAAGCAAGGACGCAACACGGACCTCGCCGGAGAACCACGTAGTGAACACGGAGCACACGGAAGAGCATGGATCGAGCGCCGATGTGAATACGGAGAAATGCGGTGTCTACACGGATACGCAAGGAAGCAACACGGACGTCGCCGGCGAACCACGCCGGAGTGACCCCGGAGGACAGTATGATAAACTCTATTCTAGAGTTGCATTGCCCTTTAAATATTATGAAAACATTCAAATAAAAAAAATACGTTTTGTCCCCGAACTATAAGCACTCCCCGGGACGCGCATTCTGTGAGAGGGATAAAGTGGATGATCTAGTGTGTTGTCTCCTTTGAAAAGATAAGGCCATCAGTGCATATTTTGCAACTTAATAGTTGTTTATGAAACCGAAAAAGTTCGCAGTTATGTCACCCCACAAAAGTAATTCTTATCAAAGTACCCAACTCCCCCACCCCCACGCCACGCCATTCGATAGGATTGATTAGAAATTTGGACAAACACTTCAAGTAAGAAAATAATTGTTTTGTCCTTCGAAATATAAGCAATCCTCATCAAGTCCCTTGCATTGTGTGTGAGGGATATTAAGTAGATGATCTATCTCCTTTGAAAAGATAAGGTCATTAGACCATATCTTGCATTTACTTACTGCTTTACTAAGCTGCTTAAAACCTGAACAACGTTATGTATCAGTAGTTATCTCATGATTATTTGCAAAAAATAGTACATGTACATTTTTATTGACGTATAATTTGCAGAAGAAGAAGGATGAGAATATAGAGAAATGTGAAGAATTTATGTCACTTTTTGTGGTTAAAATGTCTGTGGTTAAAATTATCAACGTGTTTGACGTTACTGGGAGTTGTACTATACGTAAAAGTTGGTGAAACAGGTGTTTGCTTTTCGTTTTCAAGAATCTTATTGGACAAGGGGAAATAGCTTTGCACACGACCCGATTATTGTCCTGACCAGTGGGCATGCATGGTGTGGCGAGATGCGGTCAACCCTGTAATCTCTGAACCTTCACAAACACACTCGCACACATGCACACGCAACGAGGTTTTGTGCGTCTGGCGCCAAAACTGTTCAATAATAATGTAACAGCCCAGCTAAGAACTAGAAAGTTAAAAAGAAGGTAAGTCGGTATAAAAAGTCACAATCATGATAATTTTGGTTTTGGCTTTGTCCCATGCATACTAGGGCCCCATCATTACGTAATAACGTTCTCTTATTTTGAAAGGATGTGTAGTAAACCATTACAAGAAATTAAAGTACGGATTGAGATGGCAGCCCCCTATAAGTATATAAGAATATACAAATATTCATAACAGGGGCGTAAACAAATTCGACATGGTTGGTTTGATATGGTCTTTTGTTGCACTACTCTAAGAAGGAGACAAATTCTGAGGTATAAGTGCCTTGACTGAAGGAAGGAGAACTAACGAGATCGATTTATTCTAAAAAACAAATCAAAAACCGCCCGACATAAATGACCTACTTTACTTTAAAACCTTTCTATTGCCATGTAGACAAGATTCTTGTCGAATCGCTTTTATACCTGCCTAGCGGCCCGTGTGAGAAGTTAGGGATCAAAAACCTGTCGTTGTTATTGCTGCAAAGAGGTTGGTTATACATGTCTATCGAGTAAGGTTTCAAATTAAAGGGTAGTTAAGTTTTGGTAAAGAGAGTGCAGTTTTGGTCAAACTGAATTTTAGTAACCATGGTAACCAAAACCTGCACTATTACATTACAAACTAACAGTTATAAATCCACCATGCTCGAAAGGAATACAACATTACAAATAACTAAGTAAAAAGTCCGTTATCATTAAAAAAGAGGGCACTTTCTAAACACTCGTCGGTTTCAATCATTATTGTGCATGTGATGTTTTGTTGAAATAGTGATTAGATAGAGAGATAATCAACAACTATTTAAAAACCTCTTTTGTACATTAATTGAAAAGAGGAAGCATTAAAACAAAAAAATCACGACTGGTTCGAAATTATCGAATAATTTTCTGGCCCCACATTTATTACAAATGGTTATGTTTATGTATATTTCAGCCATTTGTCAACCGATTTTGATCAAATAAAATGTATTCTTCCTTTAAATTTGTATGCTCTTTCGAATCTGACTCAGTTTTTCACTATCTCACGAAAATTGTATTTTGTGTAGCGCCTTCTATACCAAAACTCAACTATCCCTATAACTTTTTCCAAGACCTGGCATTCCAGTGGCTACAATTTCTTTACTTTGATACACTTTTCTTGTGGATTTGATTTGCCGAATAATTAATATTAATAATAACAAACAGGCACACACAAACACACTTGTCAATTAATGTACTGTAATGATGGTAATAATTTTAATTGATGTGATATATGTCTTACCAACAAGAGTTGTATTTCAATGCGTTAAATAATTATGTCTGAAATTATTAGAAGGTGGCAACATTTTATGTTAAACAAACATTTCAATTTGTTTCCAATTTTATGCAAGGCTATCAATGAAAAAAGTTAAGCAAAATCACTTACGGGGGTTCAAAATAGCAAAAAGAAAATCGCCGCTTCGCGGGTATCACTGAAAAAAGTGAACAAAAATCACTTAGGGGGGTTCAAAATAGCAACAAAATTCGTCGCTTCGCGGCTAGCAGTGAAAAAAGTGAACAGAAATCACTTAGGGGCGTTCAAAATAGCAACAACAAAAATCGCCGCTTCGCGGCTATATGAAAAAAAGTTAAACAAAATCACTTACGGGGGTTCAAAATAGCAAAAAGAAAAACGCCGCTTCGCGGCTATAATCACTGAAAAAGTGAAAAAAAATCACTTAGGGGCGTTCAAAATAGCAACACAAAAATAAAAAATTCGCCGCTTCGCGGCTATTGAACATCGTCATTGGGTCAAACCCCTCCCTTAGCAAAAAGCTAGATCCGCCTCTGATAATGACAGAAAAAGACAGAAAGAAGGAGAAGAAAAAGAAGAATATGTATATATATTTATATATATAAACGTATATATCTCAGCACCCCGGTGGATAAAATCGTTCCCAGGGCCCTGCGATGTCACGATATGGATTTTGTAAATTGTACAATGATTCAAATATATTTTAATTATGTTCTACCAACAACGTATGAAAACCTTTTTGGAACATTTTGGATTGTTGTAATATTATCGATAATATAATGTACATTATATACTTGTATTGCTTATAGTTGTTCAAGGGCTAGTTTTGACTAACATACTATGCAATGTCTGTCCTTTTTAATAAATGACGGGAAATTGTGAAATATTGTACATTATATGATTTTGTTGAATTGGTAAATTAATACAATTAAATGAAATGTTATTAACAAAATATTAGGGGTGCAAAGCCCCTTTGCACAGTTCCCTCTTTATTCACTTTGATACATCTATTAATTAGTGATTTATGATCGGTAAAGGTTGGTTTCGCAATCGATCCCAATGCGTCGTAATGGAGTGGGCACACGAGACTTGCGACGACCTGCAACAGCCTGCAACAAGACAATAGAACTTATGAAGGGCCGATCATGTTCGAAATAACTAGACGTTACATCAGAATGCAAATATCGCAATAAATTCGGTATTATTCCCATTATAGCCATAAATAGGTTGTATGTATTACATTTAGGCTAAAGTAAACCTAACATGTTATTTACCGTGCTTAATAAGCATCATAAGCCTGGTTTTGGGTTGTCGATCGAACAATAGCACGACTGGTCACGAGGAACGCATGCGCCGTGTGTTCTCTTGCGACGGCAGGTTCCCGTCGCAAGTCTTGTCGCAAGGTTTTTGAACATCAAAAAGTCGGTTCAAAATCCGTTGCGATCAAAACAATAGAAGAGAGAGAGAAAGAGCAAGGTGATCGCGGTGATTGCGGTTATTGCGGTGGCTTCATCTCACCCTATTGACCTATTGAAATTGCATCCATGGCAAATATTCATGGTTTGGTAGACAATACTTAATCCTGAATACTTCAGGCAAGGCTCGTCGCATGCGGTGACATATTGAAATCGTATCCATGGCAACGATGCATGGTTTGGTAGACAATGATTTATCCTGAATACTCCAGGCAAGCCTCTAGATATTTCTGCTTTTCATCAAAAGTTATTTATTCTCATTACATACCCTTACCAATAATGAAAGGGAGGTGTTCAACCGACAGATTTGTATTATCATTATTGGGATTGGCATCCACATGACAACAATCGAATGGGAGGGGGGGGGGGGGGGGGGGGGGGGTCTCGGCTCTTGCGCTCTTGGGGCCCACGATTCTCTTTCATGTCCCACAGTTATTATTTTTGTTGTTTTTCTACCTTGTTTACCGCGGTAATTTATATTTGGCCTATTGGAGGTCTTTGTATGAGCTAATTAAGAGCCAAAAGCATGCACCACGTCCTATGTTTATATTTTTGCAACATTTGTCTTTGCTATGGCTCCATACTCAGGCTAATTTCATATAAGCTTGGTGCACCAATAGGGTACCCACCGCTAGCATGCTCCTCAGGGAGTAGAGGATGTGTACAATGCGGGTCTGACGCTTAGAGGCTATTATAGGCGCTTTATAATACGAACTACTATTATTATTAATTATTATTAAATACAATTATTATTATAATTAACAATATTACTATTATAATTATTATTAGTAGTAGTAGTAGAAGTAGTAGTAGTAGTGGTATATAGTAATAGTAGTAATTTGTGCATCAAGACCATATAAATATAAGAGCAGATAGATATTAACGCTCATCCTTGAATTGCGGAACATTTTGTGAGTGTTTATATTGTACATATGCAGTGAGTTTGTACAGGGCGGTGATGTATTACAGACTTTGGCAAAATCCGCCTTTCATATGTGCACGTGACCAATCGCAAGCTGTTGCAGGTCGTCGCAAGTATCGTGTGACCACTCCATAAGCGGGCCGACGTTGGGCCGACGTTGGCCCAACGCAGAATTATTATCGGGGTTCATGATCGATTATAAACGATCATATAGTGAACAGAAAAATTGCTATTTTTGCTATTATTTGTATTGAAAACAGTGTTATCATGTCCTTGTTTTTCCATATAATTTATAAAACTATAAATGACACCTGAATATAGTGTTATGAATATGATTCAAAGGCTAATTATTTTAGAATATACTCTCAATCTACTCTTGACAATTACTAACCACTAACAAATGTACATAGTATGTATAGGTATATATATACTAAGTCGATTGTATAGTATGTTGTTAAGACGATAGGATAGGATAGGTTAGAATGATAGGAATAGGATTAGGTGTAGGATAAGGATGTAGGAATAGTGTGTGCATGAAAGTAGTGTAGAATTCGTAACACCATGCAAGCCTATCAACCTTTTTTTTTTTAAGTTTTCGTATTGTTGGCTAAAGGTTGGCTCAAGGTTGGCTAAACGTTGGCCCGATGTCATAAGTAGCCAACTGAAAGGTTGGGCAAGGGTCGGGAAAACGTTGGCCCAACACTTGTACGACGTTGGCTTGTGGGGTTGGGCCAACGAGGGCCCAGCGGCAAGAATGACGTGGGCCAAACGTCACGTTTTAACGTTGGCCCGACATTGACTTATATAGTCGTATTAACGTTGGGGTTTAGTCGGCTCAATGTTCGCTTGACGTTAGAAATAGCAAAATAAATGGTTTGGCAAACGTTGGCTCAACATTGGCAATTGACGTTGGCGTATGGGGGTTGGGCCAACGAGGGCCCAGCGGCAATAATGACGTGGGCTAGACGTCACGTTTTGACGTTGGGCCAACATGACCGCCTACATTGGGCCAACGATGGGCCAACGTATCATTGTTATCTGGCCCCCCCCCCCCCCCCCCCCCCCACCCCGCCCCAATCGATCTTTCGACAGCGAACAATTTTAGTTTCCTATTTGCACACTTAAAGATACACTATGTCCCCTTGCACTCGTAGTCAAATGGAGTAGCGAAATAGTCGCTATGTTCAATATTTTCATTGAATGAACGTGAAATTGAGAGATCGAGACTGGATATTATTGGAGACGGAAGACGGAAGATTCATTTACAAGTGTTGATTTTCCCAGGTTTCTCCCTTCGTAGACAACATTCTCTGTCAAAATGGATGAAGAATACGATGTTATTATTCTGGGGACTGGTCTGAAGGTAATCCAAAGTGAATTCGACCTATTTATGTTGTGTAATTTTGCGACGAATAATGACATCCAACCAGATTGGGCGTAAATTTACATTCATGACAATGCAATTGCCAATCAATGCACGATATGCGATGCTGTTTATTATCATTGACCCAACTTATTGCTATTGAGAAACGTTTTCAGAAATGTTTGTTTGCCATTCACAAACGTTCTTCTTCTTCTTCTTCTTGGTACTGCAAACAAACTCCGCATGATGCGGATATACAGTTGCAGGCACTTGGTGGGTTTAGGTGTGCGCGCCTAATTGGGGAGCCCGTGGTGGGCCCTCCTAGTGAAATCTAGCATATTCATCTTACTCAAATGTCCTTGAAATGAATGCAACGATGTGGCTTGTCGTGCGTTATTTGGTAAGAGATTCCACTCCGCCAGAGTTCTTGGTATAAATGAATATTTATAGCAGTCCTTCTTGGTTGTGAGTCGTTTGAACGAAAGAGCAGATGACTTTCTTGTTTGGATTCCCCCTGATGAGTCTTGCCGGTATTTGTCTGAGTCAATTTCAGCAGTGTGCTGTATTGATTTGTATAATAGATTGAGTCTGGAGGTAGCCCGGCGATCTTCCAGGGGTTTCCAACCCAGTGTTGATAGCATATTGGAGACGCTACTGGTTCTTCTCCAGTCCTTGTATACGAATCTGGCAGCTCTTCGTTGAACAGCTTCAAGTCTGCTTTTGTGTTCCTCTTTGTATGGGTCCCATACTGATGCAGCGTATTCTAGCTTTGGTCGGACCAACGTCTTGTAAGCTGTCTCTTTCACTTTGCGCGAGCAACTATAGAGGTTTCTCCGAATCAGGCCCAGTACCTTATTTGCCTTGGATGCAGTTGTGTTTATATGGTCTGCCCAGTTCAGTTTGGAGTTAAGCTCTACCCCAAGGTACGAGTGTTTCGCTATTGAGTGAAGGGGTGTTCCATTCATGGTGTATTGTGTTACTTTAACTCTCCGTTTGTGAGTAATGTGCATCACATGGCACTTGTCAATGTTAAATTTCATCTGCCATTTTGCCTCCCAGGCGCACAAACGGTTAATATCCTGCTGTAGTGCCATATTGTCAGCATCGGATTGGATCTCTCGGTATATAATGCAGTCGTCCGCGAACAGTCGCACTTGGGAGTCGACTCCCTTTGGTAAATCGTTAATGTATAATATAAATAGTAGTGGACCCAGAACAGTACCCTGTGGAACTCCTGATTGTACATCCACGTGTTCGGATGAAGCCCCTTCCAGTACGACAGATTGCGTCCTCCTTGTCAGAAAGTTATTTATCCAGGTGTGTATAGATCCTGTTATCCCTGCTTGGTTCAGCTTCAGAAGAAGCCTCTGATGGGGGACTGTATCAAACGCCTTGCTGAAGTCTGTGATGACGACGTCTGCTTGTCCTTGACGATCTAAGATTTCGGCGATGTCATGCACGGTCAGGGCGAGTTGAGTTTCGCATGATCTCCCTTTCCTGAATCCATGCTGTTCTCCATTGAGGACGTTGTATGTCTCGAGATGTGTCATGATGTTTGTGTGGATTATATGTTCCAATAGTTTACAGGGTATAGATGTCAATGAGACTGGTCGGTAATTCTTGGGTTCGGAGCGGTTTCCTTTCTTAAATATCGGCGTAATGTTGGCTTTCAACCAGTCCTCTGGCAATTCTCCCGTGTCGATGGATTTTTGAAAGATGTTCTTTAGCAATGGGGCCACCTCTTCCGCACATTCCTTTAGCACTGCTGGTAACATCCCATCTGGGCCAGGAGCCTTGTGTGAATTCAACTCTTTTAACAGTTTAACAACGCCATTTGTTGTTATAACTATTCGGTCCATCGCCGGGGTATAATCATCATTTATATGCGGTAGGTTATTACAATTTTCCTGCGTAAACACAGACTGGAACTGTCGATTAAGTGTGTTTGCCTTTTCAAGAGGGGTATCTGCAATGCCGTTGGTTGTGTTTAGCGAAGCGACACCGGTGGAACTCTGCCTCAGACTTTTCACAAATCTCCAAAATGGCTTGGTGTTGTTCGTTGTGAGGTTCTCACCCATCTCTCGTAAGTAGTTGCTGCGTGATTTTCTGAGGCTACGATCTAGGGTTCGGCGTATATTTCTAAAGATGTTCCAATCAGGATCTGCATTTGTGTGTCTAGCTTTGTCATAGGCATTTCTTTTACGGATGGATAGCTTCTTATGACAGTGTTTAAACCAAGGCAGATTGTTGTTTGGTGTAACTGACCTACTTGGAATATGCAAGTCCATTGCTGAAATGAGGGTGTTCTTAAATCCCTCCCATAGGTCGTTTACTGTGGCTTCTACTACATCGTTGATTGAGTCCGCGTATCGTGTCAAATCCTCCTTTATATTCTCAAAATTTCCTTTCTTTAATAAAAAGACTTTTCTCCTTTTTTGTTTAACCCTCGTGGAAGAGTGTAAGAATTCAACTGAGACAACGTCGTGGTCAGATATCCCTGGAAGTATACATGTATTCTGGACTAGAAGTGGAACATTTGTAAATACAAGATCTAAGATGCTGTTGTTTCGTGTGGGTTGTGTCACAACTTGATGTAGGTTGAATTCTTCAGCAATGTTGATCATGTGCGTACTCGCGGCAGGGTACCTTCCTCCAGTGGCAAATGTGTTCCTTGTCCAGTCAATGTCAGGTAGATTAAAGTCTCCAGCTAGAAAAATTTGGCTATTGATTGGTAATTTTGATAAGGCTTGCTGAAGATCCGATAATTGAAGTTCGTCAAGAGCGATTGTTCCATTATGTTTTCTATAAAAAGCACCAATATATAAGGTTGGACGGCCTTTTACGTGTAGACTGGTCCACAGCATTTCAGATGTGTCCTTTTGGAGTTGGTGCGGCTTTTCCTCCCGGCATATTAAATCGACCCGTGTTGCAATGAGAACACCTCCTCCAGTAGACAGTCGATCGTTGCGAAAAACTTGGTAATGTGGTGGGATAATCTCTGATGTGAATATTGCTGTATTTAGCCATGTCTCGGTCCCTACAACAATATCTGGCTTCTCTGTTTCAAGCAGAGCCTGAAATTGAGCTGTCTTGTTGCATATACTTTGAAAATTGATATTTAGTATTTTCAATGGTTTGTCCCTGGGCTTTTTTGCGTTGACGTTTGTAGCCCCTTCACCATGGCCATGCTTGTTTTTATTCTTAGGGTTTCGTTCAGGTTTTCCTTTCTTGGTCCTTGGGGATGATGCGGCAAGCGGCATAAACGATGAAGGGGGATCATCCATGTAGGCAAGTGAGGAGAAGCTGTTTGTACATGTAATTGACGAGTTATACGAATCAAACAATGAAGAGGCGAAGTTCGGTAATCCACAGGAAAGACATATCCAGCTCACAGTAGACGCTTTAAGACTTTCATATATTGCAGAATTCATATTGAGGCATTTTTTGTGATACCATTGGTCACATGTATCACAACATATACTCTTCTGATTTGATCGCACTGATTTTTTACAAAGTCCACACGGAATCTTCACTGGACCAGGATTAAGTTCAATGTCATTCGATAGTGACAATGCGAGAAGGAGGATGCATGATGTAAATTTAGCTTTATCCAATTTTAAAATGACTTCCACCATATTGTGTCTGCCATTATATAAATTAGCTGATTTCGATGATATACTTCTAATGGATAAAGCATGAACATACGACTCGTTTCGCACATCGATTGCACAGTCACGCACTTTGAAAAATAAAATTGGAAAGTTCTTACTTGGTGCCTGTCTTCCTCCAAGAGCTGAAGTAGGACGAATGCTGAGAGCTATGGCAATGAAGGTACAGATGATTGATGTATATCTCAATGAAGCCATTGTCGTTGATGAACAAGATAACAGATGGATGGAGGCTGGCTGAGTTTATCTACATGAAGATTTTCGTCGGGTTGGTAAAGTTCCTTTAATTTATAAGATGATCATGACGATTCCCTTTAAAGTGATGACGTCACAATGAGTGTGATCTGCGCCGGTCTTGGTTTGATGAGCGCAGGTGTTTCCTCCAGGCGCAGAATGAAGAAAAGCGCACAACAAACGCAGGCGTTGTCAAAACAACTCAAAACAGCGCGGTTTAGAAAAAACAAATATTATCAATCGAATTTTTCAAGAGAAAAATTCATTTTTTTTGTTGCAAAATCACTAATATTTAAAAGATGAATAAATAAAACAAAATGTCACGCTTATATTTAGGATCCGTGCGTCAATGCCGATCTTCCAATGCTAATTTCAATGTGTAAGTCGTCCTATAAGTAAAATTAAAAAGCCGATTTCAGGAGCCCCGCAAAAACGCGTCCACCTTGCACCACTGCTAACGTTCTTAATCTAGACATTTAAACAAACAAATGTGGGTTTTCGTAAAAACTATTATTTTGGCAAACAAAAAGGCAAAACTATACGTCTTTAGTAGGCTTAGAGAGTAGGCCTAACCTAAACCCTAACCCTAACCCTAAATTTGGTGTAGGTCAGATTTAGTGGCTATAGGTCAGATTTAGTGGCTATAGGTCAGATTTAGTGGCTATAACCCAGATTTAGTGGCTATGGTTAGATTTAGTGGCTAAGTTAGATTTATTGGGCAGTACGAAAATTGAAGTTAGCAACCAAAATTCTCTAAGCCTACTAAAGTATAGTTTTGCCAACAAAAAAAGCATAACATTAATCATGTAAATAATACAACAATTTAAATGACAAGTTTCTGAATTGGGAATGATTCAGTGACGTGAATGAGCTCACTTCTTGATGACTTGAGCAGAATAGTCTTTCCATAAGTAACATAATGTTGTTTTGCAATATGCTACACTGATTCGTTAAAACCGAATCAACCATAAAAACCCTTCCAATAATGTAAAGCTGCTAAAGCGCTTAAAATTCTAGGACTAGAGTCTAAAGATAATTATCAATCATTAATATTAGGCGCAAATCGCAAACATTATTATCATTCAAAAAAATAACTTGAGTCTTTAGCCTTTCCCCGATTCAACATGTACCAGAATAGAGTCTATTGATTCTGAACATGTAATATTTGTATCGGAATGGGCGCTGGCATTGCATTGCCATTGACAACTGTTGGCATTGCCCTTGGGTGCGTTGCAAAACGTGCAAAAAACCTTCAAATTTAAAAGATGCTTATTTTCTTGATCGTTATCATTATTATTATCATTGTGCAGGAATGTGTGCTGAGTGGGATGCTCTCGGTGGCGGGCAAGAAGGTGCTGCACATGGACCGGGAGAAGTACTATGGAGGAGCAAGCGCATCCATGACGCCCCTCGCTGATGTAAGTTGGTTTAGCCGGCATTCTCTTCGAAAGACGTGCCCACAACTTGGTATGCATGACAAAAAGAACCCATGCTCTATGCGATTTGCATAGTAAATTGGTTCTTTTAAAGTTTTAGTCATGAATGCACACCAAGGCGTGAGCACGTCTTCGAAGAGAATGCCCTTTAGCCGCCCAACTTTATGGCAAATCACTGAACGCAGAGAGTAAATCCTGGCAAAAAATGTGTTACCTTTCGTACAGGACAGTTTTTTAAAAATATTTGGATGTATCTTTAAAAAAATTTGTTTTTAAAGGTATAGAGTGTACCAACTTGTTTGTAATCCTACAAAGTCAAAGAATAAATAAAAACATGTTTCAGGGCTATTAAAGATGTTCATGTAAAAATGTTGACACTTCGAACGGTATTCCCATCTATACAGTTGCCACAGCAATGGCAAGAGCCCCAAAAGAGCTCTTAAAAATAATCAAATAGTCTCCATACCTCCATAAATTTGTTCTGAGTTAAATGCAAAACAAATTTCAGAATGAAATAGATCTTCATCATGGGCCCCCCTCAGTGATCTAAGTTAGTGAATATTATCATTTTGACCACGGGAACCTGAATGGGTTGTGTACAAAGTCTATGATGGTGATTTCATAAACTCATTGGGAAAGGGTTAAATGCTGGAACTTTGGCAGTGTTCAGGGGGATTTAGCCTCTGAAGTGCAAAAAAGAACATTTCAAAGAAAATCTAGTTCTCTCAAATTTCCAATCGGAATGCCCCCCCCCCCAAAAAAAAATGCCTGAATGCTGTCTGCATTGCACAAAAGTGGTGTGACATCATTGCAGGCTGAAGTCAACCCGTTCCCTTCGAGATTCTGAAATGTCAATATACTTTGTACACAGCCTACCCGGTTCCCGTAGTCAAGGGGTTAAGTTGGTGCAGAAAAATGTGACTTTCAGTTTTTTTTTTATACAAACACAGGATGGAATATTGAAGGAAAAAATATCTATAAATGTATTGGTTTGCTAAACTATTAATAACAATTTTGATATTCAGTATGAACAAGCATTTTAGGCATCCAATGTATGTGAAAATCACAAATAAGCTGCATAAATGTAAACGTACGCCCAATATTGTATGCAATTAATCATGTTAACCAGGCATTTAATTTATGATAAGTAGGTGGAAACATAGGTTGAAGAAACAATACCTAGATACATTATATATTGCACTCTTTAATCAATCTTCATGAAAATACTTCAGTCTTGATTTTTTTTAACGTAATTTATAATTAAATGTGTTACTCTCTGTTTCCAGTTGTTCAAACTATTCGGTGAGGACGAGGAGCCTGGTGAAAAGTATAAAAGGGGGCGAGACTGGAATGTGGACCTTATCCCAAAGTTCTTAATGGCCTCAGGTGGGTATTTGCTTGATTTTATTTTTTCATTTCATTTATTCAAAAAAATCGAACAATTATACAATGTATCTTCAAATTCAAAAGTGTTCGGGGAATAACCCATGAAAGGCATGGCTTATGAAAATGGGTATTCCCCTAAAATTAAAACGAACACATTGAAATTATAACACTACGACAAACAAATTTACAATTTAATCCTAACATATCCTAACCCTAGCTCTTATTCCAATCTGTTCTTATTCCAATCTTTATGTGAAATTAATATAGCCTAGGTCAAACCTATGTATAGTGACCACCCAAAAGAAACAAGTAAAGTGGCCAATTGCAGACAGTGACATCTATGGACAGGTTCTGTACCATTGTACAATCAAATATGTGTATAGCAAACCCCTGAGGGAAACAACAAAAGTGGTTACTGTAGACAGGTGAACTCTATCTCAGGGCTCCATAACATTGTTTTTCTCTGCAGATTATCATTTTTGGTGGCCACTCTATGCAGGTTGTCTGCTATGGACAGGTGGCCACTATAAAGACATGATTTACTATATTTACTTTCTGCTGTGAATTTTGTAAACTTCTCATTTGTTAATCTGTTGGTACTTTTCTTATAAATATTGTTTTGAAATTCCAGGCAGCCTAAAAACTTGCTATGAATCCTCTCAACATGACAACAACATGTTAAATGTTCGCTTACCAGAATCAAGTCAACTTTGAAAATGTTACAATCTGCATTTATGAAATTATGTGTTTTTATTACTTACACGTTTTCTAATTCCTTGTTTTCTCCCCAGGTCAACTTGTAAAATTGTTAATTCACTCTGGGGTGACCCGCTACCTGGAGTTCAAATCCGTCGAGGGCAGCTATGTGTTCAAGAAGGGAGGGAAAATCCACAAGGTCCCCGCAACGGAAAAGGAAGCATTATCATCATGTGAGTGATTTAACCCCTTTGGGGGTGTTTCACAAAGAGTGATGGTTGAACTTAACTTAAAGGGTACCACCACCCAAAACTAATATTTTGTATAATATAGGGGTAACATCTTTAGTATTCCATTCCATGAACAAGTTCACAAAAATATGTTTGCAGAAAAAAAGAAAAAAAAATTGGAAACCGCATCACCATTCTAAAGCATGCGTTTATGCGGTCTGAATTGTGTAGACTACCGCGGGTGCAGCAAGCGAATCGCTCGGAATTATACTGCCTACAAACGTACGCGTGAGTAGAATTGGCGCACTCGCAAACCAGGAACCAGGAAATAGTAGTGGTTCCGTAAGTGGTGGAAATTAATTGCTTTGTTTATGAATTACTCAACCCTTTGCAAAATGTTAGGTATCTATTTGATATCAGAAAACAGTACCAAAACATGTAGTAATGTGTTGTTATTTGCCCGGTGGTCCCCTTTAAATCGAAAGTTGGACCTAACAATTATGGACAGCCATTTGTAGCCTTGGACTGAAACATATAAAAAAGCAAAAAAAAAGCAATTATTTGAGACTAATATTCAAAATATCAATAACCCTTTGTTATACAAATATTACTGTTTTTATACAAATATTACTGCTACTTAAAATAAAAATGTATGCCTTTAACCCTATTAAGGCCGGGCTATTTGAGGTCTTCAGCAGGCTGGGGGGGGCCATTATGGCCCCCCCCTAAGATCTCGGCCGCGGAGCGGCCGATCGCCGTAAAAATTTGCACGCGTGATAAGTGAAGTGTATAGAATACAATGGTAATTTTTAAAAAATTTTAAAAATTCATTAATTTGCATATTTATGGTAATTTATGCAAATAAGTCATGAAATTCATATTTTTACCCATAAATCATATATTCTTCATAATTAAACTCTGGTTTTCACTACATATATTCTTTAGAGCATTTGGAATGATACTACAACAAAACAAATTGGAAGAGCCCGGTTCTTCCTTTTGTTTTCTATTGTTTTATTAATTTCTTATGTATTTCTTTGTTTTTTTAACTTATGTATTTTATTGTTTTTGTTGTTTATTTTATTTCTAACTATAATTTAACTGTTTTGAACCCCAAAACCAACATAAAATGTAAACAACACCAAATATCTAATAATACACCTCATTTTATGAAAATTGATATTTCCATATGTTTTGTACACAAATCACAAAATTTAGCGATTTTCGGGCTGACATGCATAGACAAAAGGTCACGTGACTTTGTAACGGAGGGTCCGATTTTCGAAATTTTTGTTTTAAAACGTGCGCAAGACCCGAAAGAAAAAAGTCACCAAGCAGCGGCGCGTCATCTTGCAGCGTTTTGGAGCAATAAAAAAAATTCCGGAGGGGGGGGCCATTATGGCCCCCCCCCGGCCTTATTAGGGTTAAGAAGAACTGTTTCAACAATTCTACAATCAAACCAACGGCTTCCCATAATAGGTCCAACTTACAGTTAATTTTGACTTTGAATCTTTGTGAAACACCCCCCTTGCATACCCCATACAAGGATAACCATTTTTTACAAACCATTTCAGGTCCAAATTTGTTTTCTTTTCTTTTTAGGTTTAAAGGGATAGTTGAAGTCTGGTAAAGAGAGTACAGTTTTTGTCAAACTGAATTTTAGTAAGCAAAACCTGCACCATTACATTACAAACTAATAACTCCACCATGCTCAAAATAAATTACCAAATTACAAATAACTAAGTAAAAGGCCTTTTATGATTAAAAAGGAGCCGTTAAAACTCAAGAGGGCGCTCTCTGAACACTCATCGGTTACAACCATTTAAAATAAAATATTGTGAATGTGATGTTATGTTGAAATAATGATTAGATAGAGAGATTATCAACAACTATTTCAAAACCACTTTTGTAAATTTTTGAAAATAGGAAGCATTAAAAAAAAAAATGTTAACGGCTGGTTCAAAATTGTCTAATAATTGTGGGGCCCCACATTTATTACGAATGGTTATGTTTATGGATATTTCAGCCATTTCTGAACCGATTTTGATCAAATAAAGTTCATTCTGTCATTAAAATTGTATGCTCTTTTGAATTTGACACTCAGTTTTTCACAAAAAAAAAATTTTGAGTAGCGGCCTCTATACCAAAACTCAACTATCCCTTTAAGCTAAGCTTTTTTGTTCCCATCAAAGGAGATATATTCCCAGTGTGTTTTAAATGCATGCAGAAACACGAGGTAGAACGTTGATTACACCAATATCCTTGTTTCTATCTGCATTATATCCACTTGAATGCTACTTAAAATGTACTATTAACCCTAGTGCATTATCTATGAACAAATGCACCAATAAATTTGTATTTCAAGTTGTCCACTTAAGAACAAAAATGAAATAATGCTGGATATAGGTTAAAGGGATAGTACAGTTTTGGTCAAACTGAATGTTAGTATACCTAAACTTGCACCATATCAGTACCAAAAGGTAGAGTACTTACAAACGGAAAATGCTGTTATCATTAAAAAAGCAGCCGTTAAACTAATGCTTTTATCCGATCCGGGAACGATCCGATTTCCCGGCGGTAATCGCTTCCGAGATGAGAACGATCCGGTTCCGAGAAATACATTTTCTCGGTAGAAAATATCAGAAGATTTGCCGACCCATTTTCTCCAGTAATAATTGAAAATGTGTATGTTTGACAGTCCATTAAGTAGTGAAATTTAAATAAAAAATGGGGGAATCCATATTGTTTACTTTATGAAGGTTATTTTGGAGAAATTCTTGGTTCGTTACTTCGTTTCGCAGTCGAAAATTGAACAGGATTCGCAAAATTACTAGTCATTTGAACGATATTGCCCACGGATGTGCACACAAAGTTAGGCCGACACTCCCGGGGAGACATGTGATGGATATCTGTATGATCCAGCTGATGAACCAGTGCATTCAAAAAGTGGCTCAAAATACATATTTTGGTAATTTGCACCATTTAAAAATGTTTGGATATTCTACTTACATGATTTCATGGCGTTTGAAAGCTGAACAGAAAAAAAAAAGAGCCCCAAAACATTGAAAACAACTACGCAAAATATTGATAAATAACGACTATAACGTATCGTGGATGAATCCGGCGTAAGAACAAAGACTGTCGCGCACGGATTGATCTCGCGTAAGAAAAAAGACCCGTAACCTGCACGCGAAGTATACGAGCGATATGCATGAAACAGCGGCCCGAAAACTTGCTGCTAACTTCAACCTTTGATATTAGCCGTCCGGCTTCAGTTAACCTCATGAATGTTCTTTGGAAATTTATTGATATATTCAGCACAGTTTTTTCATGGTTTTGGTGGTCATTTTTTATTCTGTTCAGCTTTCAAATGCCATGTTATCATGTAATTAGACTAATGTCTAATGTAATTAGACAAAAAGGCTAATTTATAGCCACTTTTTGAGGGCAGTGGCTCACAAGCGCGATCGTACAGGTTTACATGTGATGTTTCCCCCCGACTGGCGGGCTGAGTTTCTGTGAACGTGTGGCGCGATGCTGAACAAACGATCGATTTCTAGGCCCAATTCACTTCGGAAAAAATACTTTTCTTGAGAAACTGAGTTAATTCTGAATAGTCTGTAACTATTTTTCTGTAAAGATTGATATGCGTCAATTTTGTTAATATTATTGGCATATAAAACAAGAAAGATAAGTCTACAACGCTGCATTTTTTCCCGAGCAATATTATTTTTTTCGAGATCCGAGACGATCCGAGAATCCCGTTAGCGCTTTTGAATTCTACCGATCCGAGAACGGGCCGGGATTTTTTCTTTACCTAACAGCACTACGTTAAACACAAGATGGCGCTCTCTAAAAACATTGGTTTCAACTATTTTTTAGAACATTGTGAATGTGATGTTTTGTTAAAATAATGATTCAAATAGAGTGATCATTATAAAAACAACTATTTAAAAACATCTTTGGTATATTTTTTGAAAATGTGTAGGCACTATATAGATTTTTTATTAAATTATTGAATAAATGTGGTACCCACATTAATTCCAGTCGTATATTTATATACTCATTGATATTTAATCTCTTTTTTGAACCGAGTTTGGTCAAATAAAGCGTTTTTTTCCCCTTCACATATTGTCTACTAAGAAACAGTCATGCAGACATGTGTGAGAAAGCTGACCTTAAATAATTAGATACATGACAATTTAGCAAAGAAAATTGTACATGTACATTTTTTTAATAACAACATTAATTTGATTTTAATACCGATTTCCAGCTCTTATGGGTATCTTTGAGAAGCGGCGGTTTAGGAACCTCCTCATCTTTGTGCAAAACTTTGAAGAGGACAACCCCAAGACCTTTGGGGGCGTCAAGCCGAATGAGACGACGATGGCGGAGGTCTTTAAGAAGTTCGGCCTGGACCAAAACACAACGGACTTCACCGGCCATGCCATGGGCCTCTTCAGAGACGATGAGTGAGTCACTTAAAGGGACTTAGTAACATTGTCCAAATCCTCAAAATACAATACCTTGTTGTATTCGTATTAACAAAAAAAGCATGGGACAGGTTACGGTTTTTCAATTGTCCCTTTCGTTAAAAAGATATTTACGATTGAAGTGTTCAGATGTTAAATAATCCACTGGATCGCGAAAACCGTGTACAAAGTGAGTCCAAAGTGAGTGCAATTTTTACTAATTACTCGGCCATATAACGTCCATTTGACTTGAAATTTTCACACAATACCCTGTGGACATATCAGATAGCAACAATATACATTGTATCAACCATTCATCACTTTTTGCACATGTATGTTAACAAAGTTACTAGATCCCTTTAAATTGTACATTGTATTTTTTAAGCCTGAGTCATGTCGGAATTTGTTTGTTCCGGAATCCGCCGGTGTTGCGCCGGTCGGAATCCGGTATCCCGATAATTCGTCAAATTTCCCGTTGCCCGACTTTTCAATGTATTTGCAACATTGGAAATGGAAAAAAAAATCTAGAAAATTTCCCAGGGTTAGTGTAAAAGTACATATTTTACCGTATATGAGTGGTTATTTTCGCAAAATTATTGATTTGTTTGACAAATTGAGAGCCGCAACTACATGTGCGTCGAAAAAAAAAAATGAATGATACGGAACACGCACTAGAAGGTCTGCCATAGTTTCGGCAGCGCAGGCCCCGCGGGCCCTGCTCTGCGAGACAGCCAACTGCCTTGTAAGTTGCACTGTTAAAAAGTGCCGAAGAGGGACGAAAATGCAAAATTATTACGATCGCACCTATTATAGAATATCTCTTATTTTACTTACACATGTAACATGTTTGGTTGGCTTTTAAAACAAATACGAGAACAAATACCTGCAAAAACAGCAAAAAAAATGCGCCGATTATATCTAGGACATTTTCTAGCTCGCTCGAACCTCTGATGAACTGAAGCTAGCACGCATCCACGTTGCCAATTTGCGAATGGTGTACGTGTATGATACGCATACTACATGGTATATATTATCGCAGCCCAGAAATTGGCAACGATCGCAAACTGATTTGCACTTGCTGGCTTTGTTCAACCGCTTATTGAAAGTCGCTCGCGTACATGCACTTGGAGTTTTGTACGCTTTCTTCCTGCGCTCTAATATCAATACTCTTGACTTTCGCGCTTGAGTCAATCACCCATATGTTTGCATGTGCCTTTCAGCGGCGTCGCGGGCTGCGATGCCGTCTACATGGTCTATAGCAGTAGCTTCAGATGTGGGGAGCGCAATACAGACAATACGTAACCCACCTGACTTGTACAGTATTCAGCTCTATGCGAAACTAGTACAGTATAGATAGAGTACGAGAATCGCCATTCACGGAAAACAATGAACAATGTCAATGCTTCACGAAAATGTCCAAGACCCTCTCATTTACGATTGATATTTGGTAAGATTGAATAAAACATACGTGATATTATTAAGATATTCAGAAAAAGACTATTTTTTATGTATTACATTGTTTCATCGGAATACCGGAATGGAGAAAACAAAACCGGAACACGCACACACCGGACGGTTTCCGGTATTCCGTCCGTTCCGACCCAGGCTTAGTATTTTTGCTTTCATCATGCCTCCCCAATTCTTATTCACATTTTCTCTACCCACTCCCTTGTCCCATGTCATATAACAACATCTTCTTTGTGTGTTTTCCCTCCAATCCCAGCCAAGTTTGATTGGCCACTCACAGCCTCTTCATTGTTCTATGTCTCCGCCCCCTTCCTTAGCTGCATGAATGTGTTTATATTATGTTTAGTATTATGTATTTATGTAGATTAGTATGACGTCATATCTTGTTATGTTGTGACCCAGACCGGACCGGAACCGGAATACCGGCGAACTCGGGCTTCCGGTCTGGTCACGGGCCGGTCCGAGTTTGAAGTTGAAAAAGCTGAGACCGGTGGAAAAAAAACGGTGACGCAAAAAGACTGAATTTTAGTGAAAAACATTAAGAAAACTGTCCATGATCGCTTTGAAGAGTAGTGGAATTAAAATAAGAAAGGGCCAATCTATATCATTTACTTCAAAGAATGGTTATTTTCGAGAAATTCTTGGTTAGTTTACTTGGTTTGAGAGGCGGAAAAATTGCTAGTCATTTGAACGATATTCCCGACGGAGGTTCACACGAACTCTGGCCGTCAGACCCGGCGCGTGCATGCAGTGTTTGAATTGAGCGAGCGGCATGCGTGTAATACAAAATATGTCGCAAGCTAGATCAACAAAATTATCGTTTTCATATCCTCTTTTACATGTAAAATGCAGTCTTTTACTGTCGGCCGACTGTTAAAGACCGCAGTTAAATATGGAAGAGGACATGAAAACGATAGATTTGTTGATCTAGTCGCCAGCAAGCTAGGATTCAGGGGAAAGCTGGTATTGTAAATAAGTTTGTACTCTCGTACCCCGGAAGGGGGTCGGTAGAGTAAATAAAATCTTACAAAAACTTAACTCGGGCCGCTTGATATGTTGTCATATCGACTCATGGCGTCAAAATTTAACTTACTCCGCAAAAAAAGAAACTGGACACTTGTATAAGACCAAATATTGCATATTCATTAACGATAAAATATATGATACTGTATATCAAATTAAAGATAAAATTACCCTCTTCAATATTGGCATAAAATCCAGATGAAATCATTCATGCATGACTTGTCACGGTCAATTAATCACACCAAGGTCTGTTTTCAAAAATAGCAACAATGGAACATCACTCAACCATTTAAATGTTGATAAACATAATCTAAAACGTTATATTCATGACATGGCATAATTTTTCATCTTCATCTCAATAAAAAGTATAAATGAAGACAAATTGTGAACGTTATCGGTTTTATTTTCATCCAAAAGTAACAAAATGGGGAATTCCATGGCAAAGGTTTATTAGTCGAAACCACGGTTTGTGCCCTTATTTCAGCATGAAAAATGGTATAAATTCTTCTCAAGAATTCTACCGTAGTCCAAAGATCTTCAAAACCTGATGTCACCCTTGGTCAAACAGTTGGGCAGTCTTTAACATGACATTTATCTAGGTAACTATGGCTAAAATTGCAGGGGACACATGAAACAGACAAGTTTCATGCCTCTAATACAGACCAGTATGATGATGCTCTCATAACCTGGCCCAGTTTTATTGACAAATTTGTATTTTCAGAGTTTGTTCATAACAATAAAAATGAATAATGTCATAATTTACTTGCCCCGCACATCTTGTTTTAAGTGAAACGCTTTCTATCACTTCAGTCGAATGGTGTGGTCCTCCATTGTTTTTGCTATTTTTGAAAACAGACCTTGCTATTGTTAATTGACCATGGCATTTCATGCATGAACGATTACACCTTTAATTTATACCCTGCATGTAGAGGACTAAATTCCCTTTAATATGATATATGATAATGTACACTTTATCGTACATTAATATGAAATATTTCAACTTATACAAGTGTCCAGTTTCTTTTTTTGCGGAGTATATATAAACATAATCATAACATGTTTTTTTTTCTTTCCTTTTTAGGAAGATGACAGACGCTCCGAGGCAGTAAGAATACCACAGCCGTTTTGTTGCCAGGCTCCTTCAAATCATTGGAAACCTTTAGCTTCAACAGACATTCGGGCTTGAAGAAAACATGCTTTCCCTTGTTTCTGTCCGTCCTTGTTCAATTTTTTGTTCTCTTCTTTAAATAATTATAATTATAACAAAATCTGGGTCCAGTGGTTTATTGCAATTAAATTTGGCACTCAGAGGGTTAATCAGACTAGTAAAAAGAAGACAATGAATTTTTTATAGTACTATTTTCCCTCTGGTGTGCTGTGTCATATTCCTATAATTAAGAAATAAAACCGTCATTGCAGCATGTAACTAAAGAATTTCAGAGTTTTACAATTGATACCTTTCATTATCATTTCTGTCTTTTTCTTCTGTCCATGTTTATTTCTGATACAGATACCTGCAAAAGCCCTGCCTAGATGCCATCAAGAGGATTAAAATGTACGCGGAATCATTGTCGAGCTACGGGAAGTCGCCATACCTCTACCCCCTCTACGGTCTAGGAGAACTGCCCCAGGGCTTTGCCAGGTAAGTTCTGGGCCGTGTTTCATAACAACTTTTCCAATCATTGTAAGTGTCCAATTATGGTAACTACTATGGCAACAGTCAATCAGCATCAATCATTTTAGCTGTTGCTATGGTAGGTCCAATAATTGGACACTTACAACTGGAAAAGTTTCATGATACGGGGCCCTGTTCAGAAAAGTTTAATTTTTTGATTGATTTCAATAATTCATTTTCACAGATTATTCCCTCTCATTCTTCTTGTTCTGTTGGACAATACATACAGTACATTTGGCATGGAATTCCCCTTGAACACTCTTAACGATCAACCCAAGTTATGTTGTAGAAATTAATCCTTAAAAGACTGGCGGGAACGGCCTCCTAGAAACGCAAAACTCTCACACCACGTCGCTTTGGGACTGTTTATATTTCTATTCGCCATCAAACATGTTCCTTTGCTGAGGGAAACCATGTTATAAAATTTGTCTTTAGAGGTTGCCTGTCTACAGTGGCCACCGTTCTTGTTTCCCACTGTACACATGTTTGAATGCATTTATCATCATTGTAATTACCTATTTATAGACTATCGGCCATCTACGGAGGCACCTACATGCTTGACAAGCCGATCGAGGAGATCGTGATGGACGAGGCCGGAGCGGTCTGCGGCGTCAAGTCCGCGGGGGAGACGGCACGCACCAAGATGGTTGTCGGTGACCCGTCCTACTTCCCTGAGCGGGTGAAGAAGGTTAGTCAGGTGGTGAGGGCCATCTGCCTGATGGAGCACCCCATCCCCAACACGAGCGATGTGTCCTCCGTACAGATCATCATCCCCCAGCACCAAGTGGGGCGCAAGTCAGGTATGAAATTGATTCTTTGCTATATGTGACCGGCTATAGCAAAACCCTGCACTTGTCGGTAATTCATGTTGTGAAGAAATTGTTCACATAATGTGTGTAAAAGACTTATGTTTGTAAAAAAAAAAAAAATTGAAACAATCATATCTTCGCCAATTATTGACCAATTTGTTAGAACAAAGCATCAAATGAAAGCTTTTTATGAGGCCTTTCTAATGGTATGAAAATCTACATTTTGATTTTTACCGACAAGTGCAGGGTTTTACTAGAGCCGGTCACAATTATGGCTCTATCTACATGCTATTCTCAAGAGTATCATAGCACTTTACATTATCATTATTAGTACCCTGGTCAAGGAAGGCATACACACTGCAATCATGCCTGCACACGTAGTGCACCTTTTCCAATCCCCTTGGGAGCATTCCAGCAAGTCGCCCGTTAGGCACGCACAGGTGCTACTAAATAATTTTCCCATCCTTCTGGGTGCCCTTTTATACACCTGGGTAGAGAGCTGCAATGTAGATTGTATATCTTGCTTGAGAACATAACAACCAGGGGATCAATATGTTGCCATTATTCACCTCTCTGTTTCTCTCCCAACAAAAATATCTTGATTCTTTACAGATTTTAATCAATTTATCTGTTTTTCAATGTTTTCCCCACCTCAGATATCTATGTGCTGATGGTGTCCAGCACCCACTGTGTTGCAGCCAAGGGCTGGTACATCGCCCTCGTGGCTACCACTGTAGAGACGAGCAACCCCGAGGCTGAGTTGCAACCAGGTCTGGACCTTCTTGGACCTGTCACCAAGAAGTTTGTCAAGGTTTGCAACGTTCTAGCACCAACGGATGATGGACAAACCAGCCAGGTATGGCAATTAATGCTAGGAAAACTTTTGTTTTGCTTGAAAATTATATATTGTGCCCTTATTTTTCCAAAGAAATGGCTTACACTGAGAGATTGTAGTCCCGTCTACTTTCTGCTATGTTCTGTCCCATTAAAAATGTCTTCTTTACATTCTATTACAATTCTAGTACAGTAATGTTAGTGGATTCTCAAGTTAATTTCGTATACAAACGTATACAAAATAGTCTATTCTAATTTCAGACCAGGTTTTTACTGGGGGGGGGGGGGGGGGGTCAATTTGACCCCCCCCTAAGATCTCGAAGACCGATAGTCCGATTCACGCGAAATTTTGCATGGAGGTACATTGAAGTATTAGCGACGCGTTCATGTTTTCGTTTAAACGATCCAATGTTAAATATTCAAATTATGCGCATATTAATTACCGAAGTACGCTAATTTATGCAGAAATTCTCTTTTTTTTGTAAATCACTAAATGTTGCTCAGAATATGCAAATTTTGTGCATAAATATACTTTATGACTTAATTAACATGTTTTCAAAATTAAAAATTGCGATAGCCAAAATTTTCTTTATGTATTTCTTTGTTTTTGGAATTTCTTATGTATTTCTTTGTTTTTTCGACTTATGTTTTTTATTGGTTTTTTTCAATGGAATAAATTATTGACCATTATCCAAGTATTTTTAGGCCAAAATTAAATGATTGCAGTGATTAGAATGAAAAATAATGAAGGATTTGTCTATTATAGGAAAAAACAATTTCCATAGGATTTGTACACAAATCACAAAATTTAGCGATTTTCGGGCCGACGCTCACTTACAAAAGGTCATGTGACTTTAGAACAGAATACCCGGTCGTCGCAAATTTGGTCTCAAAAGTTGCGCAAGACTTCAATGAAAAAACTCATGAAGTCGCGCGGCAATATCGGCGCGCATTGCGGAATTATCGCGCAAAAAGTCGAGGGGGGTCAAATTGACCCCCCCCCCAGTTAGCATAGGGTTAAAGGGAGCGTCCGCTCGCAATCCGTGTACGCTCAATGCCATTCGCTTGCCCCTATTGTAGCCGTACACATAACGGCAATCTTGGATCTGCTAACAAAAATGCAGTCGAGGGTGGGGTGGTTTGCTAGTGGGGTTGTTGAGTTCGTTTTGGTTCGGTTGAATGCGTGCTGCATAGGGATATACACACAATTCATGCGTACTGGTTGCCTGCATCACCGCATTTGCGCTGTCGTTTACCGAAGGTGTACGGAGAATTACGAATATTATCCGAGTCGGGCCACGCTTCAATCCCCCATGATTTGGGAGTTAACGCTCCCTTTAAGATATTCCACTTCGCTGAGCCTATATCATGTATATTGATCGCCTCTATTGTGTGTGCTACTTGACCAGCAATGCCATGGTCAGCCAGATATCGATCGGTTCTTTTGTGCCCGCCCAATGTGGTAACTCGACCAGTCCATAAAATAATCTCGTATATAGCCATTAAAGCATTTTATATCCCTCATAAGATCGTTTTACCATTGTATTTGACAAATGATAGTTTTGGACAACACGCGCAATCCCCGCGCAATCATGTGACCGGGCTGTTAGCAAAAAATTAACACTAAAAGTTCGTTACGCGTTCGTCCCATAGATCATGTGTTTAAGCAAAATGCACACGCGATCAAATTTGTGCAGTACTCTATGGCGCACACGTTCTAGTCACGTGATTTACATTACTGGTAAAAACTAACACCCTGGGAAGAAGAACGCCAAGACAGCCAATAAGCACATCCGTGGGAGCGCTAGCACGCATTCATCGCGTATGTGCGCAACTGCCAGCGCGTTGGTGCGCACTCAGTTTTGCGTCTTTGTGATTGTGTGCGCAAAATAACAATGACTTTAAGCGTATTAGATGCGCCGTGGTTCTGGAGGCTCATACTGGCTTCATTAATGTCGATTGATTTTTATATCAAAATTTACAAGCGATTTTATGAAATATTCAGAGATTATCACTTATTTTGCTATAAGCTGAACACAATCACTGATATTGATGAGTGATATAAAACAACTAACGAATGTGCTTGATTGTGATAGGCAATCTATTACCTCGGTGGGCTCAAAATGACTATTACCCTCAGCTACGCTTCGGGTAATAATCATTTTGAGCCCACCTCGGTAATAGATTTGACTATCACAAGAAGCCCATTCGTTAGTTGTATAATATTCCATGGCGAAGTAAACGGGTTAGTGTCATAAATTCCTGACATTTTTGTTAAATTCTAAATTATTTTTTACAAATCCTATTTCCAGATCTTCATCACCTCGTCCTACGACGCCACCACCCACTTCGAGACAACCTGTGACGACATCCTGAGCACCTACCGCAGGGCGACGGGCGAGGACTTCGACTTCAGCAAGGTGCAGGAGGATCTGCAGGCCACCGCGGAGTAGCCGGCAGGAAGATCTAGGACATCTTAGGCCAAACTCACATGGAGCCAACTTGACCTGATCCGACTGGCTTTCAGTCAGATGATGAGCTTTGGGCCACCAAATGAGCCTCTGGTTTTCAGTCGGATCTGGACAGTGGCCGTTGCCTCACGACTCCAATTTTACAAGCCGGGAGCCAATCAGAAGCCAGTTGGGGCTGATTCAACATGTTGAATCAGCTCCAACTGATCTGGCCCGACTCTAGCCTGACTGAATACCAGTCTGATCAGGTCGAGTTGGCTCTCTGTGTGTGTGTTTGGCTTCAAACTGACATTGTTGTGTACTCTATAGAGGATGTTTTCTTTCTGAAGGCTCGAAAGGGCCGTGCCATGTCGATACACACACCGTGGTCTGTAGTGAAATACAGTCCGATACTAGAGATACAAAAATAAATTACAAAACAATTATTTAATAACTGCTCAGTGCAGTATGTTCACAGAGATCATGTTTAACGCTCATGAAAATAATATAGAATCTGAGAAATACACGAGAGTAGCATAAGGGGCGCGCTCACTCTCTGTACCACCTAGTGCAAAAGATATGGCACTGCTCTTAAATGCATACATCAAAACATCCTCTAGAGGGACCATCACTATGATGTCTCCACCTCTCCTCACACTCTCTCTCTCTCTCTCTAGTCCTTCTTAACCCCTTCTCGTTCACCCTCCCGCCCTCTACTAGCCCACTGTGGATTGAGCCAGGTTAAATCGGTTACCTCATCAACCCCCTGGGCCAGTATTCTACTAAATTGATCAACTTAAGCTAGACTAGAAAAGTCAGAAATTCCCAGTAACCAGTTAAACCAGTTCACACAAGTGGAATTTAACAATTGCATTGATGGTTATTTATTAATGGTAATTTATGTCCATTTAGTCCAGCCTAAGTTGATAAATTTAGTAGAATACCACCCCATGAATCTAGTTTGTAGCCCACTTATCTGCCCCATACCGCAGTCCGATGTATTTACTCCAGGGTAACCCTAGGTCTGCTTCTAAAACATGGAAAATGGACCTGCAATCCCTTCACCAGGGATTTGTGCAAGACATCTTTGTTGTTGTCAAAGTCCAAGTCAAGTCCCAACTCCGAAGTCATTCTGGTAAATTTCAAGTCTGGTCATCAAATCCTGAAAATAGCTACTCAACTCACGATCAGAGTCGCAAGTTGCATGACTCGAATCAATTACTTTTTACCATTGCCTTCACACTGATTGACCTTTTGACCTTTCAGCATCGTGGTAACAAATGTACTTGACCGAGGTATGGTGCAGATAAGTTGGGCTAGTGGATTCTTGGGGTTTGCCTTTTTAGCGGGCCCTGATATAACAAAGAGGGGAATGAATGACCATAGCACTGTCCGAACTGGACTAGCCCTCTCCTAGCTAGTGAAGATATACAGTGTCATATTCAGGTACCTCTTTAGTCTTTATCTACCAGGTATTGTACATAATCTTTTCTCATATCATGTGGAGATATTGTTAATTATTGCCATGAAGTAGCTTCATCAATCTTTGACACTATTTCTTTGTCATCAGGACATTTGTGTGTTTTATTTTTTTTGAAGTGTAGACTTATCTGCTTAATTAGTGAGTGATTCATGCATTTCAAAAACTGTCTTTTAGTGTCTGGTAGTATTTAGAGATGAAATTGTAGTCCCTTTTAGATGCTTAGCAAATTTTCAAGAACCAAGTTTTTAGTGTGTGTATATCTATGATTTCAACATGATAAATGGATAATAAAAGGGTTTATTGCAAACATTTGTGTCACTTTTCTGTTAGCATTTTCTGAGCAGAAATGATCAATGCCGTACAAGATTGTTTAGATACACAAGGCAATAAGAGTCTTTTAGGATCATTTGTAATCAATATTCTGTTTTATATCTGCATCTGACGTGTGCATTACAAACTGATAAAAAAAAAATGTGTCATGCAGCAAAATATTGCAAGAATAGAGGTGAAATTTATTGACATGATTATGCACTGATGTGCTGATTTTACACCTTGGCCAAAATTATGCACTTAAACCATTGCTTACGGCCCAGTAATAACTCTATTGGGCTTTCAGAATCTAGTAGGGAAAACTAATTATTTACTGATCATTTGAAGAACAGAAGAATCCCATCATTGCGAGGAAATAATGTTCTTGCTAGCTTTCAATAGCACACTGTGAAATTTGTAAAACGTTACTTGTATGGGAAAACATTATTATAATGAGGTTGAAGGGTACACTAATATACTTTGTTATTAAAACTTTTAAAAGCAAACCCTTGTTATAAACCAGCTAAAAATAAAGACCATAAATACAAACATAGATTGTGTGCTCGGACCCTTGTAATAAACAAGCTCCCAGTTGTGCTGCAAAAGGATAATAATTTTGGTGTGGCCAAAAAATGTTTAGCTATGAATTCATTAGAAAGATCAGAATTTTGTATTACTTTGAAGAGGGTATTTGGTGGGATGGGTTGAGGGTGGTTGGCTTAGTGGAAATTTCAGAAAGAAAATATAATAATATATGAATTGAATTTACACGTTTGTTTATTTTGACTAGAAGTATTGTTGCACCGTGCCGGGATAAACATAAACTTAGATGAGTGTTATTAGAAGAGAGAGCTTTGTAAAATTTCACAAATTAATTGAGGAATTAATATTATACTGCTTGTACTGTGAACATTATCAAGAAAATATGTATGTATGCTGTATAGTCGGAGAAAGGTTTGTCAAAAGAATTGACAGTTAGCTGTAGATTGATAGATATGAATGATGGTAGCATTTCATCCTCTTTTTCCCTTCTCAATCATGTATCATTATTGCCAGTATGTGCTTGATGTTTATATACCTGTTTAATAGTCCCATGTACTTACGATCCTGTGTGCATGAAAATTGTGTCGCCGTGAACAAGTGATATTAAAAAAGAGTTTTCTTTTTCTATTTCACAGTTGTCTGTTTGTACAGGAAATATATATGTATTATTCAATGTGAATCAATTATGATTTAAAAGCTTAAGAAACAGCTAAAATGCAACATCACAAAATGTCAACAATTTGATTTTACACCACATCATAAGTTTAAACAAAAACAATATTGCTCAATAAGTTATTTTGGATTTGTTTCAAATATTAATTTCTTTTTTTCCAATCAAAATGGTTGAATGAAATCACATTTTGCAAGAGCATGATCAACACATTCCATGGTAATTGTTTATGATTTGTTTGGTTTATTATTTTAGATTGCTGATGATTGGTATAAATGAATATTTGAAAAATGTATTCATGTACTGTCTTGGCATTTTATTTCAATATGTTTGAATAAGTAAAGTAAGTGAAATTTTACTGAAAATAGTTTTGAATAGAAAATACTAGTTATATGTGCATATGACTGAATAGTAATGATTTACCATGATATCATTATGCATTGATATATTGAACTTTGTCATATGATAATTGAAATTAATTTGATTTAATCTAGTGAACACCGTAATACTGTTAATTTCACCATAACCGTATATTATAATACATTATGTACATTTATTCTACACAAACATTTACCCATACAATTTAATAAAGAAGTCTCAAAATAAAGATTGTAAAAAATAAATTTAATTGTTTTATTTATTTGTGGCATGCGTAAGTATAGTTTACAAGAGTAACTTCTCATATCTAGGCCCTGTAGCAGAAAGATGTGCAATCGATTGTTAAGGTGCGATTAACCCCTTGACTACGGGAACCAGGTGGGTTGTGTACATAGCTGATGGAGATTTCAGAATCTCGAAGGGATTAGGTAGGTTAATTTCAAGTCAGATCATGTGACTAAATGCACCGATCTAATTGGTTCATCACAGGTGTATATTTTCTGACTTGCAAATAAGTGAAACTTTATAACTGGGTTGCGACTCTTTCTGCAACGGGGCCCTGATTGGCTTGTTTCCAAAGTTAACGATGCAGTCAAACCTGTCTTAGTGGCCACCTGTCTATAGCAGCCAACCTGCCTATACTGGCCACCAAATGTGATCTACTGCATAGGAGAATGTGAAATAAGGAATCTTGAGGGAATAACCTGATCAAAAAGGGGTAGAGCATTAAAACATTTATGATAGTTTGAACTTTGTTGAAATGCTTTATCCAAAATATAATTTCTCAATCATAGGGCAATTATATAAGTGTGAGTATGTAGAGCTTGTATCTCCGACTCGATGGAATATGTTCATTTGAAAGCATTTACTCAACAATTCCTTGTTTTCATACTTTATATATTGGATTCACTTGTGCATTTTCAATCTTGACTTATAGATTTGGTATAACAAATAATGCTGAATACTTTCAGTTTGTTATCAAACAGAAAGTACCATATCATATGAAGGAGATAAAATGAAGCAACGAGGATAAAAAATGTGGAACTCCAACACCGTGACGTGGATATAAACCCCTTCCTTTTGAGATTCTGAAATCCCCATACCATAGACTTTGTACACAGCCCATTTGGTTCCTGTAGTCAATGGGTTAAATACCATTATACATGTACTTCAGAATAGATTATTATAGATATATGGTAATTTCTGTTTGATATATAACTGAAAGTATTCAATTAATTTTTTCTTCTTCAAATTTGTGAGTGAACTTAATAGTTTGATGATAAGATGAGAACTTTATGCCGCCAAAAAAGGATTGAGGAAGAAAAACAGATGATTGAAAGAAATGTTTGGAAAGAAAGAAAGAGAGATATCTGAAGACAAACTAAAAGAAATAGAGAACTAGTAACTGAGAGTGTGATTTTACTTTATTAGAGGCAAGGGTTTAGAAGAAAAGGGAAAACAGAAAGGATGTTTGAAAAGTGTAGAAAAGGAAGAAAATTAGGATATACAAACAAAGAAAGAAAGAAAGATAAGGGAGGAAAATTAAATAAAAGAGACTGGAAAAAGAATCACATTAGAGGAAGACACACCAAGTGCAGTTTAATAATTAGGCCCACATATTAGATGCGGGACTAGATGCAACAATACTTGCTGGTGAGTCAAATTGAAAACAAAATCGTTATGTGCCATAGTTTTAGAAATCATGTGCGTTGTTATAATTTGTATTTCACGGAGAGCGTTTATCATACGCCCGGTGTTTATAAATAGCGACCTCTATCCACAGCCTACTGCCGCAGCTGTTACATAGAGCATGCAGTGATGCAATTATCGTATGGCGTTTTATGGCTTTGGCGGGGGTACGTGGTACACCCCTTTAGCTTTGCACCTGCAAACCGCACCGCATCAGGCGGGCCAGTATACCAGTGAATGGTGTTTATGCTGCGTGAATCAAAACCCGAGTGACTATACACAACTGCACGCACTTGCATTGGTAGACGGCTTACTACGGTCGATTTCTTGTATAGTAAAGTGTGATCATTACGTCTTGCGTGTATTGGATTTTGCTGTATTATGCTGCTGAACTGAGCTGAGAGAAGACAAGAGTCAGAATTTCAGAACGCAGTGAGTATTCTTCTTGTGTTTTATTGCCATTTTCAGTGGAGGAATAATAATGTAGTTTGAGTGTATGTCAAGCCTACAAATAATTGTAAAATGTTATTAATACCAGGGCTCAAATCAATGAAGCAGTGCAGAGTGCAGTGAATGAGCATTGAGTGTTGATATTGTGTTGTGTTGTTATCGTGCATGTGTCATAGTATGTGAGCCGGGCTTGTATCGGCCCCTTGTATCCCTGCCCACTGTAGATCGACAAATCTCTCGTTTTTTCATGTCCTCTTTTACATTTAATTGAAGTCTTTTACTGTCGGCCATTCTCATTTAAATGTAAAAGAGGCAATGCAAACGATACATTTGTCGATCTATCTATGCCCACTGCAGTTGTGACTGAAATAAAAGTGCAACCATGTACGCCATTATTTAAAGTGATGTGAAATATATTTTTGTTTAATTGCTTCAGCTAATTATAGTTACAAATAATGTACATGTAGTGGAATATATAACTTAACACTTCAAATGATAAATGCATAAAACCTGGTGGTGTCACTACATTGTACATGGTTGTAAACATTCTAGTTTTCTACATTTTTTGAAGGGGGAACACTAACACATACATGTATATAATCTTTCTCGAAGTGAAAAATGACCCCCTGTTCACAGCATTTCAAGATCATTTTGTAGCAAATTCATCATCATCAAGTGCCGTCCCTTAGTAAGGGGTTGGCGGCTATGCACCTCCATCTACTTCTGTCCCAAACAATTGTTCGCACATCAGCATAACTAAGTCCAGTCCATTTCTTGACATCATCAAACCAAGTGGTTCGCTGTCTGCCTCTTTCCCATTTACCTTCTATCATTCCTTCAAGTAACATCTTCTGCAGTCCTCCTCCTCTCATCACATGACCAACATACACAAGTTTCCTCTTCTGAACTGTCTTCATCAGATCTCTTTCTTTGCTTGCTCTATTCAATACTTCTTTATTACTAATTTTCATCACCCAGCTGATTCTTTGCATTCTCCGGAAGCACCACATTTCAAATGATTCCAACTTTCGCAAATTATGATTCTATTAACACCTAGAGGGGTATACATTGGCCTATAAAATTTTGGTAAGTACACAAATACAATTATGATTATATTATGATTCTATTAACACCTAGAGGGGTATACATTGGCCTATAAAATTTTGGTAAGTACACAAATAAAATATTGTGTAATCTGTGGCAGTTGGCAAATTTTTTCTTTTTTCTTTGCATTTCATGCACATGTAATCATGAAAATAAAACCTTTTGGAAATTCTTAAATATGTGCGCCAACAAATTACCCCCTTTTTATTGATCAAAATTGTGAACGATACATTGTATGTGGTTAGGTACTTAGGTTAAAAAAATGCCAATGCAAATTGACACTATTGGTGCACACATATAATGATCTATAATGATTTCATTCCTAATGTATTAAACATTTTTTGGTTAATTTGGTTCCTTTTGCAATTGCATTATTTTGTATTGCCATGGTTGTGCACTATATAACATTAATAATTACACTCCAAGAAATTCAAAATGTGTTGATGTATATATATATTGTTATTGTATAATCAACTCCAAATCATGTAGGTACTATTTTTTGTAATAAACACATGACTAATGTATGTGCATATTATATAATTCATCAAACACATATTAATGCATAATTACTAATTTGTCAAAATGATATTTAGTTATCTGCCTGCCACTTTCAGGTTATACTTTAATTCCAAGGATACAATGTATAAACCAGTTAGGCTGTCCATTAAAAGGAAAGAAATGTGTGTAACATGTATCAGGATTGTAAACAAAAAAGAAATCTGACTTGCCCAATATGGCAAGTTTATAGTTAAATACAAACAAGTTTGCCCCAAAACATATTCTGCTTGCTCAAATTTGGTACATTGGAAAAAAGAGCATTACATTTGTTATTTTAAGAGCACTTTTGGTTTTGGCATTCTCTTCCAATGTGTGCCCACAACTCGGCATGCTAAAGAACTGATGCTCTATGCAATTTGTATAGAATAGAGCATCAGTTCTTTTAGTCATGCATGCCAATTTGTGGGCACGCTTTGGTAGAGAATGCCACACTTTTTAAAACTTTTCCATCAAATTCAACTTCAGTGAGTGGCACCTTCACAAAACATGGAAGTACACTGGTACACATGCAGGGTGACGGATTTTACAAGTTAGATCGGACTTCTGTTCAATCAATTTCAGTCTTTGGCAACTAAACTGGGCTCCAAAAGAAACTTATCACTTTTTCAGAGCGACGCTTACTAAAATCCATAGCACCAAATTGATTCATATTGAGACACAGATAAGCTATTATTCTCATTATGAAGCATATCTCAAAAATTACAAGTTTGCCTTTGCCAAAAAAGAGAAAAATACCATGGAATCACTACAGGTCACTTTTCAAAAATCACAGAAACTGCTCGCTACGAACCTCCACGAAAGGCGGTCTATTCAGAGCTTTCAATAGCTATTCATTCAACTTCAAAGGCGGGTTATGTAACCACTAGACTGGCTATTGTCCGTATCGAGCTCTGTGCTCGGAAAGCGAGCAGTTTCTGTGATTTTTGAAAAATGACCTCTTGCGATTTCACCTTATTTTATTCTTTGTTGACTAAAGCAAACATATTTCTTTTTAGATGAGCTTGCTAAGGAGTATTATATCTATTCTATGCCCAATTATGAATACTTGTTATGCTTTGGATTTTAATGTGTGTCGCTATGAAGAAGTGATAAGTTTCTTTTGGAACCCAGTTTATGTTGATTAATTTGTCAAATTATGCTTTTGAAATGCCTCTGAGATATAAAATGCCTCTGAGATATAAAATGCCTCTGAGATATAAAATGCCTCTGAGATATAAAATGCCTCTGAGATATAAAATGCCTAAAATGCTTACAGCATTGCACAGCTTCTGTGCCCAGCTTTTGTGTAGCTAGATTGCTTCCCAAAAAGGAGCCCATGTTAAAGGGTACCACCACCCCAAAATAATATTCTTATTATTTAAAGAAAGGTAACATCTTTAGTATGCCATTCCATCAACAAGTTCACACAAATATGTTTCCAGAAAAAAAATATATTTGGAAAAGGCATCACCATAATAAAGCATGCGGTCTGAATGCGAAGGCTATATGCGTGCAGAGCGAACGAATCGCCCGGGGATGCTATTGTCTACAAACGTACGCGCGAATAGCATTGGCGGACTCGCAAATGTTTGGCCCGTAAGGAACCAGGAAATAGCAGTGGTTCCGTAAGTGGTGGGAATGAATCGCTTTGTTTATGAATTACACAACCCTTTGCAAAATATTGGGTATCTATTTGATATCACAAAACGGTACCAAAACGTATTATAATGTGTTGTTCTTTGCCTGGTGGTCCCCTTTAATCCCCCCTAGTCATGGATCTGTGCCTATTAATACAATCCCCCTTTCTTCCCCAGCCAAGTAATTTTTCCTGTTTCACCTCTTTTGTAAAAAAAAAAAAAAAAAAAAAAAAAAAATGGGGGAGAGTTCAGAGTCTGTGAGAAGAAACCCCTTTTGTGTAGCTCCATTCACTCGGTGAAACCACTGAGCTACGTGAATGGTGGAAAATGGAAATGTATAGCTCCTTGGACTATTACATGTAGGTATCCAAGGTACCTTCCTTTGTATGCCTGGATTTTGCGGAAGTGGCCTTCTATTCCTTGTTAGTTCCTTGACACTCTAGTGCTGTACAGTAGTATTTTGGTTATTTAAAAAAACGCTAACTTGTCACACCAAAACAGGCAATTATCAGTTAAACGATACTCAAAGTTCTGTCATCTTTTCCCCCTCATTTATGAACAAATGGCTATGAATTTGTCATTGATAATTTGTTCTGGTGAAGTGATTTCTTTTACGTTTTGGTGGTTATAATTCAGATATAAGAAACAAGGCTATCGATGTAAATATGTTTTTCACAGTTCTAGTTTTAGCTTGTGTTTCTGCTGTTTTTGTTTTGGACATACAAGGAATATAATTTGTTCTTCGATGTTCACAAACAAAAACAGTTAGCTGAGACCTGCAATGTAAACATCGAAAACGGTTTTGATCATAAGCTGTACTGATAGTAAGTTGATTGTGTGAAAATTATATTTGTTGGTTTTGATCAGTAAATACAAACTACAAAGGTTATAAATCCTTTTCACAACAGCACTCGTGTCATAAAGACGAAACAGCCTCCTATTCAGTTCTACTTCCTTGGAACCCAGTAGGCTCATCACTGCCATGGTTACTTTTCACTTAGCTTGCCTGCATGAAAAAATTTAAATTATTTGTTTTACAACTGACTGTGAATTGGATGAGATTTTGAGAGCTCTATTTTTGGAAGGGGCGGGGGGGGGGGGGGGGGGGTAGGCACACATTGGGCAATGATTCCTTTGAGGAGAGGGGGATCATCTACATGTAGCATACAGTATACAGTAGGAGGAGGGGCAGGGGTAGTGATGGAGGGAGGGGGGGAAATATTTTCCCCATTGCATCTATTACATGTAGCTACACCACCATCACTAGGGTACAGATGACAGACTGGTTTATAGCTGGGGTACTACCAAAAAGGCCAAATTGTACAACTGCTGCGGAATGTGAAAAAAGTGCACTTGCATGAACTGTATGTTGCACGACTGGAATAGGATCAAAAGTACAATAACAATCCATCTGGGAATTGGACGCTTCAGGCTTAGATCTGTATGTAAAATGTATGTATGCTGGGGGTGTTTCACAAAGATTCTAAGTTGAACTCAACTCTAAGTTGGACCTAACTATTATGGAAAGCCATATCTAGCTTCTAGAATACAGTATATTAAAAAAACACAAAACAAAACAAAAAACAAGAATTTTTGACTTTTCATAAATGTTGCTTCGAGAACATGAAATGTCCTTGATAATAGAAAGTATTAATGATTTGAATCAACATTTTATGCCTTTGACAAAGGACTTTGACAACAAATTTTTAAAAGAAACTAGTGGCTTAGAGATAAGTTCAACTTAGAATCTTTGTGAAATACCCCCTGGAAGTTGTACCGTTCTAGATTCAAAACTAGGAACGTCAGGGCTAAAATGAAATTTATGCATTTTTTCCGGCGGCTACTTTTCAAGTGTGCTTGCGCTTGCCAACAAAATGGCACTCTTGATTTTGTTTTGCAAATTGGAAGTCTAGATGCAAACTGGTTCTTTTAAGATTTTGTCAGGCTTTTTTTTCAAATTTAAGATTTTCAGGGGATAATTTGCATTGAGCTCCATTGTATTTTTCGCACTGACAAATGCACATTCCGTTTTTCTAAACAATAATGTGAGGGATACTTGTTGGAACCAGAAATGAAAGGATTTGTGAAATTGATTGTAATAGAAGGAAATGATGGATAGATTCTGCCTTCTAGCACTTAAAGGGGACCACCAGGCAAATAACATCACATAATTATATAATTATTTGTGATGCCAAATAGATACCCAACATTTCGCAAAGGGTTGTGTAATTTATAAACAAAGCAATTAATTACCACCACTTACGGAACCACTATTATTTCCTGGTTCCGTACGGGCCAAACATTTGCGAGTGCGCCAATGATATTCACGCATACGTTTGGAGACAATAGAATCCTGGACGATTCGTTCGCTCTAGACAAAGTAGTCTCGTATATGCAGACCCGTGAACGCGTGCTTTAGAATGATGCGTTTTCCAATTATATATTTTTTTCTTCCTGGAAACATATTTGTGTGAACTTGTTGATGGAATGGACTGCTAAAGATGTTACCTTTCATTTATAAGAATATTATTTGTGAGTGATGGTACCCTTTAACCCATTCCATTTGAGTTTCTAAAATCCCCATATACTTTGTACATAACCCACCCGGTTCCCGTAGTCAATATAAGAACTTGATAAAAAAGTAGAATAATTTGATACGTATTAAAGTTAATTGGGCTTCGGGATCAAGAAAATGTTATACATTTTTGCTACAGACATTTTAATATGTTAGTACATCTCAATAAGCGTCCATTTTCAGTTGGTTCAATGAGGAAATATAATATTGTATATATATTTTTTTTGGGGGGGGGGGGGGGGGGGCACTCAGTTCAAACTACGGGCTACCTGCCTACCATAATGGAAGGTTATGCAGCAAAATCGCGGCGCATCACTGATGTCGGGTTGTTTTTGTTTTTTCTTTAATTCTCTAAATTCTCTGTAAATAGTGATTTTTACGCTCTTTTTTCTTCATGATCTACATTATTTCAATTTCCTCACATCTCAGCTCTAGAGGATTGATTAATTTGAGATTTCAAGTCTCATCACTGCAATTTAAGTCTCAATCTTCCTGCGCGGACAATGTACGACTAATGAGTCTCCGGGCGTATTAAAAATTTGTTGAAGTTCTCTGAATTTGTGCTGATGAAAGTGATCAGAAAGGAAGTGATTATCATTCATCATCACCATGTATGATGACTGATGAGTCAGTCCTTGAATCTTGAATTTGTATCAGATTTGTTAGTTTTAACCCATTGCCTAGATGGGAACATTTTTGGTTCTGTAAATTAACACTTCGGGGATTGGGAGTACTGGCAAACAATATTCATTCAGGGAAGATATTAATTTGAATAATTCGAAAATGCTGTGTGCTGTTTAAATAACACACTTGTGTGTAAAAAAAACTATTATTTGTGACATTTTGTGTACCTTATTTTAATCCAATCTATACATTTGTGTGATAATTGTCTTTATTGTTTTGTAATTGTCTGCAAATTCGTAATTTGTGTGTGGTAATCTAATGTGGTGTTTGCATTCTGGTATCACGTGTGTGTTTTTGTGTGAGTGATGAAAGTGATCACAGGAGGAAGTGAAATCACCAAAATATATGATGACTGATTAGTCCTTGAATCTTGATCAGAGTTTTGTTAACACATTGCCTATAGATGGCGAAACTAAACTGGGCTCCAAAAGAAACCTATCACTTCTACAGAGCGACGCTCACTAAAATCCATCGCATCAAATTGAATCATATTTAGACACAGATAAGCCATCATTCTCCTTATGAAGCATATATCTGAAAAATTGAAAGGTTGCTTTTGCCAAAAAAGAGAAAATGCGATGGAATTGCTACAGGTCATTTTTCAAAAATCACAGAAACTGCTCGCTGCGAACCTCCACAAAAGGTGGTCTATTCAGAAGTCAGAACTTTCAATAGCTATTCATTCAACATCATTAAAGGCAGGTTATGTAACTACTAGACTGGCTATTGTCCGTACCGAGCTCCGTGCCCGGAAGGCGAGCAGTTTCTGTGATTTTTGAAAAATGACCTCATGCAATTTCACCTTATTTTATTCTTTGTTGACTAAAGCAAACATTTTTTTTTTTAGATGTGCTTGCTGAGGAGTACATGTATTATAGCTAACCTATGCCCAATTATGATTCATTTTTATGCTTTGGATTTTAATGTGTGTCGCTCTGAAGAAGTGATTAAAGTTTCTTTTGGAGCCCAGTTTAGTAGGTCCTGTATAACACTTACATTATGGGAAAGCAAAATGTAGAACTTTGGGAACAAATTACTGTCATACAATGTTTATTCAGGGAGAAAATACTGATAGTAAACATAATTTCAAATGTTTGTACAGTTTACATGATACATATCACATAATTATAGTTATTTGTATTTACCTATTTTAATCCAAAATTTGTTTTGTTAATTGTCTTTATTGTTTTGTAATTATCTGCAAATATTATTTGTGTGTGCTAATTGTCTATTCTTATGTAATTGTCTAGAGGTATTATAATTGTTTGTGTGTAAAATGTGTGAAATGTTACATGTAAACTTGTGTTTTTTAGAGTAATGAATGTGATCACGAAGGAAGTAATTATCATCATGGTCACAATTTATAATGACTGATAAGTCCTTGAATGTTGATCAGAGTGTTCTTAACCTGGTTCCTACTAGATTGTAATTTCCATATAGTTTGTACAGGGTCCACCATGTTCCTGTTAGCAGTTGTACACTATAGGCATACATTGTTCATTCTGGGGAAAACCGAAAATACTAATTAATTAAAAAATGTTATTTACTTCCTGTTTTAAAGTATGTATTGTTTATAAATTGATGATATTTTTTGTACCATACGGACCGTAATTTAATCTATATTAATTTTGTGTGGTGATTGTCTATATTATTTTTTAATTATCTACAAATATTATTATTTGTGCTGTGTTATATTGTCTAAATTATTTTGTAAATTATCTACAAATTATATGATTATTTATGCGTGGTAGTTGTCTATTTAAATTTGTTTTGTTTGCGTTCCGATACAAGTGTGAGTGAATGCGGGACTGTGTTTAAACCACCAGTAGTACATGTTAGTGGGCATTGTAATGCAACACAGACCTGTCAGGCTTGTCACTAATACCAAGTTTAAATTTAGGTACAGCTGAATATTCGTTTACAAATTTGTAGTAGTACAGTAGCAAATTATTGGAGCTCCTGTTTTTATAGCTGATCCTAAATTGACATGCTCTACAGTGTATATTCATATTTTATCATAATTAACCACAATTTTGTCGGGGGGGGGGGGGGGGGGGGGGGGGAATGCAGATGAATCACCCACAATTTACCCAGTTGCCCGGGGTCAGATTTTTCTACATCGTATGAAAGTATGCGAAAATGAAAGCATTATTTGTGTTAGTGCACGTGGCCATGTACATATATTTTAATGTACTGTGCACTTTGCTGACTTCATGAAATGATCGTTCATTGATGGAATTGATGGACTGTCGTGTAGTAAAAAACTAGTAATTGATGGCGATGATTCATAGAACACAACTGAATTTCATTAAATTGTATTTAGGTCATAACTCGTAAGCCTATTAATTTGGGGGTTATGATCAGTAAGCTACACGCATGGCATTCGCCTGTAGCTTAAATTTTTATCAAATGATCAATGAGTTTAATAATTCCCTATATCTATCCAAACCAAAACTAATTTGTGCTCGCCCAATAGGCAAGTGGACTTTACATTTGCATGCCCTTTTGACGGATCCATTAGCCCACCAATATTTAAACAAAAGTGAAAATGGTAAGTAAAAAAATTATTCATGATATAAACTTATCGTTCTATTATATCATACATATCTATGTACATGTACAATAAATTGTACATGTTCATGTATATAAGGTACCCGACCACAAGAACATAAACATGAATTTTACAGTGGAAAATGATCTTTTCCACAACCCTAGGTTCCCTGAGAAAAAGGAAAGCAACGGATGTCAAAATCATTGCCTTGAAAGTAATCAAATCGGTCTGTGTACACTGTCATGATGATGACTATATCACATCGTTGTGAGACAATGTAAACAAAAGGGGGTGAGACCTGCAAATCTGCTGCAAGTATTGTTCCAGTTTATATAGTGCCAAGTTTGTATTAGATTTATGATGCTGTTTTGAGCAGTGCTGAATGCATGCAGCCAAACTCTCACGCAATTCTTGTTTGTGTTCTAAAGGCATTTGCTGTAAAACTAATAGCCACACACATGCATTATACAACGTATCTTGCTCTGCAAAACGTGTCTGTAACACTATCTTATCTTTTACATGAACGTTTCTTAATTACATTCCCACCGACTGTCAAATAGATGTCAATCTTCCTAAAAATTGAATTTACAGAGCCCGAAATCAGCACCTGAAAAAAATACAAAAATTATTATCTGGGGCTTCAAATCACACTCACAGGACCTTTTTTATGTTTTGGGGGGCTCTTTTTTGGCATTTTGGGAGCAAAATTGGCCCAAGCGGTGGGGCCAAGCCCCCAATTTTCTCACTGAAGTGAAAATAAGTGAGTTCTGTCCTCACTCCTCATTGTACAGATACACAAATAAACACCTACATTTAGCTATTAAGTGAAGTAAAACATGTATCACTTTTACATTCTTACAGTTGTTTTTAAAAGCTTTTATTCTCAAAATACATTGCATGTTTTTGTTGTTGTGAGAATGTAAACAATGATAAGCTTGCTAAATGGGTTTCATGACTTGCATGCTTAATTTGTTTAAATCACAATGGAGGCATCCAAACTAAACTGTTTCATACATGGTTGGGCAATATGGGCATACATAATCTCAACAGATTCTATGAATATTTGTTTTGCCTTGCCTGGTTGGGCTTACCTTTTTTTGTCGAATTAGGGAAATGGAAACAATTTATTTTCTGGTCTGATTTCATTAGTGATTACCAACATTTCAGTAGTACATGTACTAGTAACACTCTGCCATTTATAGCCCGGTCACATATCAACGGATTGCGTAAACGGACGTCAAACGGAGAGCTAAATTTTCCATCCGTTCGTCTCCGTTCGTGTATGCGTTTCTTGTCTGTTCCTTGTCCGGTGATGTACGTTGTTCTATGTTTTGTACATTTAGCAATGGAGACGACTTTCATCACCGGATAATTTTATTTCCCAAATGTTCTATTCGTTGGGCATTCGTTTCCGCTATCCGTTGATATCTGACCGGGCCATTACATGTACAACTAGTTTGTATATAGTCTCTGGTGCTCTTTCAGGCTTTTCAGGGGGCTAAATTGGTCCCAGCTCCCAAATATATTTCTTTTCCATGCTGGTTGGGGAGTGTCCATTTTTGTTGAATCCACCTGGGAGACAAAAAATATATGATTTTCCTATCCAACGTTTTTAGTATATAAAAAAAATAGCAATCTGACATTTAGTTTGCATTGAAGTCCATTAAATTACGAGGGCTCTTCTAATATTTTTTTTTTTGGGGGGGGGGGGGAGGGGGCTGACTCTTCAGGCATTTCAGGGGCCAAATCGCCCCAAGCCCCCATGGATGTATCTTTTCATTGCTGGTTGGTGGGGAGTATCCATTTGTGCTGAATACCATCGCTCAGCGAGGCTTTGGATGTGATTGGAAAGCTGCCAGAATTGCCTTTACATGTGCCCCATCCCATTACTCAACATGCTCAATACTTCCTATATCCCTGACCTTGTTTTTGTTCGCAAAGCCACCAGCTATCTACAATCTTTCTTTAAAAAATAAGTTCTTTCTTTTTTCTGTTTGTCTTGTTTTCCATCTTTTGTAGCTCGCTTCCTCTTTCTGTCCATTTCTGGAAGTATGATATGTAGGAAGCAAATAAAATGGGGCCTAGATTTATTAGGATTCCTAGGGTGGAACTGACAGTTCTTAGCAGACGAGCATTACACAAATGATAATTTTTGCATGTTTTGGTTGTTTTCTAAATTGCGAGCTCATCAGTCGGACAGTCACTCTATCTGTCTACCTTGATAAGATCACAATCCACATTCTATATCTGGTATTCTGGTGTTCTGAATTTCTGAATTTATCAAATCTTTATTCATAATATTACTGTTCAATCATTGTGCACAATACAAAGACTTTTCTATGCTGAGCTTCTCAGTGATAACTGAAATTGTTCATTTTATTATGTGGTTGCTATGGAGTACTGAGTCCGCGATGATGCTGCGTAACTGCATAACGCCTCTGCTCTTCTAAATATGGTAGATCTATTGAAATATCAATTCATCATTGTCTAGCCGTTTTTCAGCAAGCTTCACATTTTCTTCTCACTTTCATTACATGTACGGCAAAAATATGTAGTGCTCATACAGATACACACATACTATGTGTCACTGATTGATCAAATCTGTGCGTGTGTGATTGTGTGTAAGTGTGGATTACTTTTGGTTTGTGCACACGCATTGAGTCACTTCGCGCAATTAATGTATCTTAATAATAAGAGAATGAATAATTCATGAATAATGCATTTCTCCGTGCTGTGATTGATCGTTGGGTCTTGTGCACTACCGGACGAAATAGCGTCGCCACAAATTTATGGGCTCTCAAAATGTGATTAGATATTTTGTGTCTATCAGGGGATGAAATCAAGGGGAACACTGGGTGTTTCACGGCCAAATGGGCGTCGTGAGTGAACGCAGTGGTCCGTGTACTGATGTAGATGTAGAACTTTTAAAGGCATACTTGAGTGTTTGTTCTTTCTGGGTTTTTTTTTTTTTTAGGGGGTGGGGAGGGGGGGGGGGGGGGTGAGTGTTTTGGTTGATTTTGATTCCATGAGAAAGTACATTTAGCAAGGACTTCTAAATGGGAATGATTCCTTTTCCAAGTCCTGGCATACTTGGTTCTTTCTCTTACATGTACAACTGTAGGTTCCCATCAGATCAATTACATGATAAGGTACATCATTGTATTGGAATGGGAGTTCTGCTTTTATTTTAAATTATGACAAATATTTAGGTTGAATCATTGAAATATAACTCTGATGATACTGCAGCAGTATTCATGAAGGCTAAACAGCATGTTTTTATTTTATTTTACAAAGCTAGACCAGCCAGTACTCTCTTTTATACCTTTAATGTCTTTTAAGTGTATACTGAGAGTGGACGATACATCCTGAAGAAAATTTCAAGCGACAGTGGTCAAGCACAAAAGAAGCTATAGGAGTGGTGGAAGAAATCTTGCGTAAGACGTGCAGATGAAAAAGCGGTAGTCTGCTTACTGATGTAGAATTGTTAGCGTCTGGAGAGTATTTAATGAGAATTGATGATGCAATGTTTCTTGGAGGGAAGTGGCATGCAGTGGTCAAGCACAAAAGAAGCTTGAAAGCAGTTGGAAGAAATATTGCATAAGAAGTGTTGATGATAATGTGGATGCTGAACTTTTAATTGCATCTCGAGAGTATAACGAGAGTGGACAGTGGTCAAGCACAAAAGAAGCTAGAGGATAGCGGGGAGAAAAATCTTGCATTACAAGAGGAGCTTATGAAAACGCGGTAGTCTAGAGTCTGCTTCCCGGTTGTAGAATTTTTAGAAATCTTGCATAAGAAGTGCTAATGATAATGTGGATGCAGAACTTTTAATTGCATCTGGAGAGTATAAGGGCAGGTCCAAGCTAATGTCCCCCTTGATGATGAAAATTCATCTTCATTTTAGCATATCAAGTTTGGTATCATTTAAAAGCTAATAGTCTGAAGTTTAGATTTTTAGTGTGGAAATTTGCATAATCTGCATATTTAACGAGTAGGGGTCATCTTATTTGCATATTTCAAATATTAGTGTGACGTACGGGACATTACATTTTATTTCTAATATTTATTTAATCAATGGAGCATTACTTTCATATATGGGACTAGTAAAACTAATTACTAGCAATAGTTGACCAAATTTTTAAGTTTCAAAATTAATTGATTATGCTAATTAGGGCGTGTCCAAAATGCTATGTCCCGTACGTCACAAAAATTCGCACATTTTAAAATATTTTAGTATGAAACAGTTAATTTTTTTCTTTCATATTCTGTGAAGTTCTAATTTATCATACTCCTGACCAGCTAGCCAAGTTTGATGAAAAAAACATGTTTCGTCTTGATTTTATTAGCTAATTAACAAATGTGACGTACGGGACAAAAGTGTGACGTACGGGACATTTTCAGTGTTAAAGCAATGGCAAGGCAGGTAAAAATTATTTTTTTGTGTTTTAACCACTAATCATCAAAATAAACCATGCTTAGATGCTCCCCAGAAGTTCAGAATAAATAGGTCTTACTTCCAGGAGCCATCTCTAAAAAAAAAATTCATGTTCCATTTCGTACTTTGTGATATAGCTATATTTTCATGAAAATATGTCTTGAGGGGGAAATTTGAAATATCTTAAAATTACCTTTAATTAATTATCTAAAATACTAGACAATCAATTTGAGTAGGGAAATTGCGTGTCAATGAAGGAGAGACAGTAGTACACTGGTTAAGTACACCAAGACCTTCCAAACGGGTTCAAAAACTGTAAGAAAGTGCTAAAAAGGCACAAAATATAATCACTTATTCTTCTGATCAGTCCCATGTATAGGATTTGATGTAAGTTGCCCCATTTTCGATGATTCTGTTTAATTTACTCATATTAATCTCTTTTTTGGCAAATTTAAAAGTAATTTACATCAGAAGAATGTAACCAACACATATTGGTGCCAGAAAAAATAGTTTTTGTTAATTATTAATTAGGAATTAATTAGCTTAATTAATTAACATTTTTTAAAAGTCGTATCGTAACTTTTTGTAGAAGTATTTTTTTTTTTTTCATCAGAATATATTAGATTTATACAATAAGAACAAATATATTGCAAAATAAAATGAAATTAAAATAGAAAAATGACATAGCTTTAGTGAGGAAAAAATGTCCCGTACGTCACATGTCCCGTACGTCACGCGCATACCTATTATCTTTCATTAATTATCGTGGGAAAAAAAGTTGTGAATTAATTAATTTTTTGGTAGTGTGTACTTGAATGTTTACTGAATGCATATATTACAAATTAGTTAGTATTAGCCATGTAGATTCAGAGCATTTTCATGATACATCATTTTCCAAAAAAGTCAACATCTCTCTGGTCCCGTACGTCACGCTGCATATTAATTAGCATAATTGAATATTAATGAGCGATTTTAAATTTTTTTTTTGCATTTTAGGAAGGGACTGCAAGTAGCTTCCCAAAGCACCAAAAAGATTTGAAATCATAGCTTCTTCCTCCGAGTAATAATCAATTAAAAGCTGTGAATGTCCCGTACGTCACAAGTCAAATAGCTTGGACCTGCCCATAACGAGAGTGGACGATGCAATACATCGTAAAGGGAAGGTACAGTGGTCAAGCACAAAAGCAGCCAGAGAGCGGTTGGAAGAAATCTTGTATAAGAGGTGCAGATGAAAACGCAGTCATCTGCTTAATACTGAGGATGTGGAACTTTGAATTGCATCTGGAGAGTATGAGAGCGGACGATGTGATACATCATTAAGGGAACGTACAGTGGTCAAGCACAAAAGAAGCTAGAGGATAGCGGGTAGAAAAATCTTGCATAGGAGGAGCTGATGATAACGCAGTGGTCTGCTTACTGATGTAGAATTTTTAACGTCTCGAGAGTATAACGAGAGGGGACGATGCGATACATCAAGAAGGGAAAGGTACAGTGGTCAAGCACAAAAGAATCTATGGATACGGTAGGAAAAAAATCTTGCATAAGACTGAGGTGCTGATGATATAAGAGATGGGATGGGTGTGAGTCATACGCATACATTTGACAAGGTAGTACTAGTAAATGGTGATCAAATTTGATATCTCTTTAGTGTGTTAACACGATCAATGCGATGCCACCCTTGGCACTGGCGCTGTGGCAGCTTGCAAGGACGACCGAAACACAGCATGCAATGCCAAAAGCCGCTGCAGTGAAACACAAGCTTGCATTCTTGAAGTGATTTGTAGTAGATTCATTTTTGTATTTGTTTGTGTGCTTGTGTTTGTTTGTGTGTGTTTGTGTGTGTTTGTTTGTGTGTGCTTGTACATGTGTGTGAGTGTGAGTGCGTATGTGTGATTGTATGCGTGTGTGTGCTTGTACATGTATGTGTGTGCATGTGTGTGTATGTGTGTGTATGTGTGTGTGTGTGCGTGTGTGTGTGTTTGTGTGTGTGTGTGTGCGTGTGTGTGTGTTTGTGTGTGTGTGTGTGTGTTTGTGTTAGTGTGTGAACTGTAGATGTGGGTTGGAAGTTACATACATGTACTTACTACATGATGTCTTGTTGTGAGACCATGAGAGTAGATGATTACTTGTAACATAGTTATGTTAGTGTTAGTGTTACCACTGAATTTCAACATATTTGTTTTTCATCAACTAGCGAGAAAATGCCTTTAGAAATAATTTTTCTGCAGTGCAGGAACATGCATCTTCGTGATAGGTCGAGTTTCCTGAACATAATGTCTTCTCCATATTGACTTTCCTTATTTCCTTGTAAACTTTTTACAGGAGATGAAACTTAAAGTTGTTTGTTGTGATTTACGACAAACCAGACGTATCAAGTCGTAAACAGGAATCGAATGTCATGATTCAATTTACGAGGCTTTCTCCTAGGGTAGAATTGGAGAGTAAATCATGTTTGATTGGATATGATTTTGTTTTTGTATTTCATGATCAGGTGTGTGTACTGTAGAGTATGTGGAATATTTTTTGTGCACAGAACATCATGTAATGTATTTAGTACAGTATGTAGTAGTTCTATAGCTCAGGTAAAGATTGCTTATTAATTTGTACTAATTAATCTAGAATTAAATGCAAAGCGTGAAGTGTAGTTTTAAGAGACCTGAAATTTGCTATATATATTTCCCAGGACTCCAAATTAACACTGACCTTTCAACCAAAAATGAGCCTTGGCCCTTGGGCCACCAAAATTTGATTTATGAATGTCAAAGTTTACTTGCCTGTCTTGTCAACTAAAGATTACAGAATCGTTCTTGTTTTTCTTTGTTCTGGGCCATTCAATTTCTGTTTCTGGTCACCAAAAGTTAGACTTGATTTCACCTTTCCATAGATTGAAAGATAATGTTTAGTCCCACATTAATTAAGTTACGATGACAACCCTTCCTTTCTAAATCTAACTAAAGACTAGATAATGTATCTATCTAGAGCTTAATGCCCGGTCACATATCACTGGATAGCGTAAACGTATGCCTGACGGAGAGTAATATTTTCAATCCGTTTGTCTAGAGCTGTTACAGTATGCGTTCCTTGAATCCTTGTCCGTTCTGTGTCAGGTGATGTACGTTGTTTTATCTGGCGGAATGTTAAGTGCATGAAAGCAATGGAGACGACTTTCACCATCCGTTTACGCTATCTGGTGATATGTGACCGGGTCTTTAGTGGCATGGGCAGCCAATTCTGCCTCACCACACTAGCTCATGATCATCATAAATTGATCCACCAGAAATACTTTGTGTACATGGAGGTGCTGACAAGTTTTTTCCCCCTCCAAATTGGAAAATGATCTTTTAGACACACAATGATTTTACTTGTCTGAAGAAAATGTTAGGGTTAGGGCTTACATTAATATTTATGATGATAACATTCCCTCAAATAGATTCTAACGAAACACTGTTGATAATATAGAAGATATCGGTATATGGGTGGCCGATTGCTTCAAGAAATCCGCCTCACCACACTACTAGTTCATGATCATCATAAATTGATCCACCAGATACACATTGTGTGCATGGAGGTGCTGACAAGTTCCCCCCCCTCCTAATTGGCAAATGATTTTACTTGTCTGAAGAAAATATTTATTCTTGCATTAATTATTATGATGATAATATTCCCTCAATTAGATTCTTAGGCAACACTGGATACTTATCTAGAAGATATCGGTATGGGCGGCCGATTGCTTCAAGAAATCCGCCTCACCACACTAGTTCATGATCAGCATGAATTGATCCACCAGTTACACATTGTGTACCTGTATACATGTACATGTAGGTGTTGACGAGACTGTTGCCGCCTCCTAATTGGCAAATGATCATTTAGATACAACAGTGATTATAATACTTGTCTGATTAAAAGAACATTTTTAGTTCTGCATCATTCATTATAATGATTATCCTTCCTATACATAGATAACGTAGAAGAGGTATGGGCGGCCGTTTGCTTCCAGAAATCCGCCTCACCATAATTGATCCACCAGAATACACGTTGTGTACCTGTAGACATGTAGGTGTTGACGAGACTGTTGCCGCCTCCTAATTGGCAAATGATCCATTAGATCAATTTGCCGTTATTTATGCGTTTTAAGTTCATTGCCATGCTCTGAACTCAATGGCAGGGCCCCAGCATGCACTATTACTCTGTCTAGAAGTCAAACCTGTGTATAGTGACCACAAAGGGGAACACAAGTAAAGTGACCACTGTAGACAGGTGGGCTCTATAGACAGGAATACAGTTATTTAGTTATTTAGTCTCTTTTACATTGTATTAAATAATTATACTTGTTGTGTATTCACTCGTCGTTTCCATCTTGGCCTGGACCCCTTTGAAAAACAGCTTGTATGTAGCTGACAAGGGCAATCCATCCCATGAGAGGAGAATAAATAAAAAAAGAAAGAAAAAAGAATACAGTCAAATCTGTGTAATAGTCACCACATATTGAAATGATTCTGGGTTTAGGATCATAGTAACTGTTTTTAGGTTTGAACAAAAGCCTAGCTCTGCTCAAAATCACTGAATTTTCATTTCTCTAATGAAACGCAAATATTTTCATATATTTGGATGCAATCATGCATTTCATTTACATACATTTGTTTGCTCAACCGGTCATGAATGAAGATGTGTATGAAGCGTGCAGCAGCAAGCATGCAGGCATATTGCAGCGTAGCATGCGGCCAAATGATAATATTGACACACACTGGCGTAGCTAGTGCTTCATAAGCACAGGGGGACATGTGCTCCCCCCCCCCCCCCCTCGAATAATTTGATAAAAACAACTCTAACTATAAGGGGGTAATTTTCTTTAAACATATAGAAAACATAAGGTGTGCGACTGTGTGCCCCCCTCCCAATAATTTGTGTCCCCCAATCACTCTGACCATGTTACGCCACTGTTGTCACACATGTACATATATCTGAAGAAGAAAAAAATTATTTGATGGCAAAGAAAATATGAAAGCTGTCTGTGTGATGAGTGACATGTGTCCATTAGCATTTCTACAAGCCGGATAGACGGACGGACCAACCGATCCTTTGTGTGTACTCTGGACCAACACAGCCCCTGGGTGTTTGGAGAACAGCCGTGGAGCAAAAAAATATGACAGATATTTATGAAAAAAAAGAAGAAATAAGTGAAATGAAGGAAATATGTACTTCAAAGTTTAACTCCTCGAGGTTACTTCCTACAAATATCTCTTGATGAGATCTATTAACCCGTTGCTTACGGGAACCGGGTTTTGCTATGTACAACGTCTATGGGGATTTCAGAATCTCGAAGTGAACAGGTGAAATATGCATGCTACATGTATGCCAAAATATCATCGACTTCAGTTGGTTAACAGATGCTGATATACTGTATAAAATAATGATAAATGAACAGAAAAAATATGCTTAAATTTTAACCCATCGAGATTCCTGCCGAAACTATCATGTATGAATGCTATGGAGAATGTATGCTATGCCAAAATGATTTATTAACCTGTTTCCAAGTAGATGTTGAAATCCCTGTAGAGTTGATTAATACAGGACCCACAAGGTTCCCATACATTTGAATAGGCAATATGGCTTAATAGGCTGAAGTGCAAGGACAATCATGGGACTATTATTTTAAAGGATATCTCAAGAATAATTTTATGCAACCACGATTGCACTTGCTGAAAGGTCGAGGGTCTCTTATGTATATTTGTCTAAAGTCTCCAGATGCATTATTAAGGTCAAGAAATTGACAATGTATTTAATCAAATATTTTGATGGCCCCACTCTGTTCTTTTTGTGAACTGTAAAAGTGGGTCAACATCGCTTTTAAGTTTACACAACCTTTCGAGAAATAAAATCTAGCTGAAAGTTTCTCGTAAAACATCCCTCAATATAAAGTATTGAGACAGAATAGGAACTATCGAAATATCGAAATATCTTTCTCAGCTTTTTAAATAAATAATAATGACAGTTTGCTAGATTCATTATAAAGGATGTATTGATTTGTATTCTGTAAATTTGTGTCAAGATTTCTTTTCAAGTTTCCACAACCTTTCGAGAGCTAAGTCAATTTAGACGACAGTTTCTACAAGTTCTGTATATTGACACAGAGTATGGAACTTGAAGTATCAAATTATCTAATAATTGCTGCTTCTATTTGAAAATAAAAAGAGTTCATGGGTATTTGGTAGATATCTCTTACGAGTTACGAGGGTGAATTATTTATTCTCTACTTTTAGATATGGGTCAAGATTGCTCGCAAACTACATGTATGAAACCATAGACCTACGATGAAACAAATTTAGAAGACAGTTTGTAAAATGTCCTTCAATAAAACAAAATATTGAGAGGCAATAGGGATATCAAATATCGAAGTATCTTTTGCAATTTACAAAAAAACACAAATGATGAGAATGGTCTATTATGAGAGAGGCATTATTCTGCAAACTTGTAAACGTGGGTTGATATTTCTCAAGAACTTTAAATAATAAAACAAATTTATTAGAAAGTTTCTATAAATGTCCTCTAATAAAACGATATTGAGGTAGAATGGAGACTTCAAATATCGCAGTATAATATCTTATAAATGCAGCTTTTATTTGAAAATAAATTATTAGAACTGGCATTTGGTAGAGCCTGTCAATGATGATAGATACATTAATGTGTAAACTGAAAAGGTAGGCCTGTATTGCTTCTCAAGTTTCCACAACCTATTGTAGTTATATTAAAAAGAACTAAACAAATTTAGCAGACGCTTTCTAGTAAATTGTCCTTCGATAAATGTTTATTGTCAAGGTAGAATATAGACTAGAAACATAAATCATCGGAAGGCTATTATTGGAAGAAAATGACATGACATAACATGTACGCGTATCTTGTAAATGATGATGATGATGACATGATGATCAGGATGCGATGTATGAAAAATTGCATGAGATGCGTAGACCATACTTAAATAAATGAGGCATTTCCGTATCAGTCATTTTTTTTTCAAGGCCGTGCATCTTTAGAACTGTAATATTACACAAGGACACAATGTACAATGTACCTGAAGCAATGAAAAATTATGCATAATCTAGCCACAAAAAAAAACATCCACTCTGTACGAGATGAACTATTTCCGCTCACAAAGGACTGCAGTCTGCAAAGTCTTTGATCTTTGTTGTTGTAAAAAAAACTTGTAAAAAATGATTTCTCATATACATGAATTTTCATTGTTTGATTTAAAAAGTGTGGTGTTACACTGTTATGGATAGAATTGTATGGTATGTGGACGAAACATCATCACATGGCATTGCAATGGTCATCAATATCTTGATACACATGTTGTGTTAGCAAATGTCAACTTAAAGGGATAGTACAGAACTTCTGGTAGTGACCAAAAAATGCACCGTATCATTACAAACGAATAATTAGAACCCCACTATGCCTGAAAGGTATACAAACTTACAAACGGCTACGTTATAACTATATTATTATTAAAAAACAGCTGTTAAAACACAAGGGGGCGCTCTCTAAAGACATATGTTTCAACCATTTCTTGTAAAAATTTGTGAATATAATGTTTTGTTAAAAATATTATTATTTTTATCATTTTATTATTTTATTTAATAATGATTCAATAGAGAGATCATCAACTCAAAAACCTCTTTGGTACATATTAAAAAAAAGTGTAGGCATGTTATAAATATGTGGGTCCCACATTTATTCCAATCGGATACATACATTTATACATGTAGATATTTCAGCTGTTTCTGCACCTATTTTGATCAAATAAAGTTTGTTTTGTCTTTTAAATCACATGCTCTTCCAAATATTACACTTAGTTTGTCATTACCTCGCAAATTAATTATTTCTTGAAGCACCCTCTACCCCAAAACTAAACTATCCCTTTTAATCAGTCCACCAGTGCTTTCAGTTACTCTTTGCCAGTCTTTGGTGAGAATTTTAAACAAAAATATTTTCACTGCATGATTATTAGTGTGGTGCTTTGTATACAGTTGTATTAGTATACCATGGACATTGCATGCTCACTTGGCATTGGTCAATAATGTCTAAATATAGATGTACTACATGTATACATTATGTATGTATTGTGTCGGCGAATGCCAACTAAATGTCATTAGACCAGTCCGATAAGTATTCTTTGATAGCCAGAGGCCTTGGGCTTTCAATCCCCCACCCTCCACGGAAATTGGTTTTGATGTCTTGGTGTATTGACATTTGGAAGTGTACTGTCATAGATATTGCAGCCCTTGAAAAGATGATGATCAAATGCATCATCAACTGTATCAACTGCATACATGTATAACAAGCAAAATAAACATACTTAATACTCAAAGGTAGAAATTTGACTTTTTTTTTTGGTTTCTTTGTGGCATATCCGGCGCAGGTAAATTCAAGATTATCGCAAGATTCAGTAGCCCCAAACCTGAATCTAGAACCCCAAACCTGAATCTAGAACTCCAAACCTGAATCTAGAACCCCAAACCTGAATCTAGAACCCCAAACCTGAATCTAGAACCCCAAACCTGAATCTAGAACCCCAAACCTGAATCTAGAACTCCAAACCTGAATCTAGAACCCCAACCCTGAATCTGGAACCCCAACCCTGAATCTGGAACCCCAAACCTGAATCTAGAACCCCAATCCTGAATCTAGAACCCCAAACCTGAATCTAGAACCCCAAACCTGAATCTAGAACCCCAAACCTGAATCTAGAACCTCAAACCTGAATCTAGAACCCCAAACCTGAATTTAGAACCCCAAACCTGAATCTAGAGCCCCAAACTTAAATCTAGAACCCCAAACCTAAATCTAGAACCCCAAACCTGAATCTAGAACCTTAAACCTGAATCTAGAACCCCAAACCTGAATCTAGAACCTCAAACCTGAATCTAGAACCCCAAACCTGAATCTAGAACCCAAAACCTGAATCTAGAACCCCAAACAAAGAAGAACATTTTACAAAAATTGTATGCATATACATTGTATATGATTAGGGCTTCATACTTCCATCTTTGTGAAAGTAAAACTTGGAATAATGACATTTTGGTGGACCAAAGCTAATTTATAGTTACCCCTGAGCTCTGCTTTTACTCTGTACAATACAAGAATCAAAACGAATGTTTTTTTCAAACATTTTGTTTATTGCCTTCAATCAGTGACACATTCTGTGCACGATCACATTTTGTAAACATGATTTCAAACTGATTAATTTGTTCATATCTTGCACAATCTTATGAAAATACATCTCATTTCTGATTTAGATTGGAATGATAAAAATGAAGAATAAAAAGAGTAAAAAGAATGTATTTCTTTTGCCTAGAGTTGATTCAATTCAAGTCTATATATTTATGTTTACATATTTTGATCCCCGATTGGTTTCACAAATCTCCTTTTGATGGGAGATTTTCTGGAGGTTGATTGAAAGTTTCCGAAATCGAGATGTATGGAGCGAGATTTTGACATACGAGGAGCACTAATCTATTTGACATTGCCGTAAAGTGTTTCCCAGATTTGAATCATGGGTTGCGGTGCACGTCTCGTCAAAAATTGCAGTTTAGCAGATTTCGGAGCGATACGGATTGGATGAAATGCCCTTTGATACAGTTACCTATTGAGTGTAATATCCTATTTCGTCGGCACAAGGACCAATATGAATTCAGAGTTTTATTATATTAAATTTATTCAGTGAAGTATCAATGAGGCGAGTTATGAATAGCGATGGGGCTCGAATGGAATCAAAATCGCCGAATTGAATGGGGCTTGTTTTCATAAATCGCCAGAGGTGAAGGCGCAAGTTTGTTAACCGTACACCCAGAGTTTTTCAACCCTCGATCATGGTTCCTTTCATCGGGCGTATAATGGCTGTACACACAGCTAGTCAAATTGACGTTTCGCCCCCTTGTTTGGCTTGTTTGGTTTTTAGTTCAAGTCTGAGTGCGTTGACACTACCATACATGTACTGTCTGATGAGGAAATTGAAATGAGAGCCCACCTTTGTGCTTGTGTGTGTGTGTGTGTGTGTGTGTGTGTGTGTGTGTTGTTGTTGCTGTTGCACTTTGTTTTATAATGTATGTTTATGGTTTTACCAAAATAGAACCTTGAGTTTGATTTCTTGTTGTTGATAATTTGACTGGTAATAACCTTTGAGTCTGAAACCCATTGCCTACGGGATCCTGGCATATTCTGTGCACTGACTCTAGCTGGAGATTGCAAAATAAAGAACCTGTGATCACTGATCTACATACAATATAGTGGTGTATACAAGGCTCGACACTGGCACTGGTCTGCTGGCACTGGGCCAGTGAAATTGCAATTCGGGCCAGCAAAAATGTATAAAAGTCATGTTTTGGTGGCCTGATCGGGCAAGCAGATTTTCAACCTGGCATTGACAAAATAATACAAATCTTGTTTTCTTCAATGTCATGCTTCATCTATAATCACAGGTTTGATCAGGAAAGAGTGATATTTTTTAATAGAAATACAATTTTTCTGGCCAATCAATAATTCTTTCAGGCCACCTCAAAAAGGGAAGAAATTATTTCACTGGCCCGAGCGGCCCACTGACAAAAAAGGTAAATTTGGAGCCCTGTGTATCTTACATCAGACAATTGCTGCATTAATTAGCTTTGCATGGTAAAATTAGTTATACACGTGGGCAATTCCACATGAAACATGGCTACCGTATTTGCTGGTGTATTAACCGCACCTTTTTTCAAAATTTGTTTTCTTCAAAATTGGAGGTGCGGTTAATACACGGGTACGGTTTATAGCGTATTAACCGCACTTTTTAAATTTTTTATTTATTTTTTTTTGCAAAAAGGGGGGTGCGGTTAATACACAGGTGTGGTTTATACACCGGCAAATACGGTATGGAAGCCATAAATTATAATTTTATATTTGTTTACGCCAAAAAAATTAAAGGAAAACATTAATTTCTCACAGTTGTAGTTTTTGTGTACTTGGTACTCTATAGGTCTACATTGAACAGGAAATATTTTTCAACAGTACGTATTGATAGATCAATGATACCTCTGTACAAAATGTACAATGATGTATAATATGCTGATGGGTGTTGAGTATCATGTGTTTTTATGCCTCCGTAACGAAGTTGCCGGAGGCATTATGTTTTCGGGTTGTCCGTCCGTCCGTACGTCCGTACGTACGTACGTACGTCCCGTTCTCGTTATCGCGTTATCTCAAGAACGGATTGACAGATTCTGGCCAAACTTGGTACATGTATGTATCTTGGGGGGCCGATGATCTGATTAGATTTTGGGGTCATGAGGTCAAAGGTCAAAGGTCACAGGGCTCATTATATATCCAAAAATAGCTCGTGATTGCGTTATCTCAAGAACGGATTGACGGATTCTGACCAAACTTGGTACATGTATGTATCTTGGGGGGCCAATGATCTGATTAGATTTTGGGGTCATGAGGTCAAAGGTCAAAGGTCACAGAGCTCATTATATGCAAAAATAGCTCGTGATCGCGTTATCTCAAGAAGGGATTGATAGATTCTGACCAAACTTGGTACATGTATGTTCCTTGGAGAGCCAATGAACTGATTAGATTTTGGGGGTCATGATGTCAAAGGTCAAAGGTCAAAGAGCTTATTTTATATTCAAGAAACAGCTCGTGATTGCGTTATCTCAAGAACCAATTGACGGATTCTGACCAAACATGTATGTTTCTTGGGGAGCCAATGAACTGATTAGATTTTGTGGTCATGACGCCAAAGATCACAGGGCTCATTATATGTAAAAGTAGAGCCTTATGATTGGAAATCTCAAGAACTGAATATCAGATTTCAATCCAACTTGATACCTGAATGTATCTTAGGGAACAATTGTAGTCATTAGATTTTGGGGTCATGAGGGCAAAGGTCAAGGTCACTTTACAGCTCATAATTGTGATACGTATAATATGTGATAATTGTGAGTACCATCAAAATTGAGTTGACAGAATTAATTTAGTGTACATGTTGATTTGGGCTTGATATAAATAAATTGCGTAATGGCGGAGGCATCATTTTCGACTGCGCGCAGTCGAAGATCCATCTAGTTGTATATACTTTTGTACATACAAGCTCCTAAGTAATTGTGACATTTTAAACATGAAATGAATACTCCAGTACACAGACTCAAAGCAAACACTCTGCAATGTTCACCACATCTGCTGGCCGTATCTCTTTCTTGGTTACAATTTCACAATCACTTTCATTTTGCAAACTTGTAGTTAAAATCTTAGTAGGTCTACCAGGATACCAAAATGCACGAAAACGCAGATGCCAGATCCATGGGAAGACTGATGTATTTATGGTTAGATTTCTTAATTGATTTGGAAACTTTCAATCACTTGGAAAATTTTCGAAATGCACTATTATACTGATTTTTTGACAATTATCAATTTGCACTTTTCTAGTGATTGTATTTCACATATTGATATTGATATTGCTGATACAGTCAAAATACTAAAAATTGAACAGCGTTCATGGTTTTGATGATAATGATAAATAGGCACTGTAAACTATGTGTCTATTTTGGACTTTTAACTGTCCATATTAACTCATTGAATATGATTCAATGAACATTAATTAGTAAGATACATCATCCTCCGTAGACCCCAGCCTCAGGAACAGTTTTGAATGGATTAAAATTCCACTCTATTCTCTGACATGACCTTCAAAATTTGATGAATCTTCTTATTTGCGTGTTTTTCATCCCATCTTCAACGTGCTTAGTATTCATAGCCATCCCTTTGACTGCGATATTCTATACGAGCCCAATAAGCTCTCTGGGAGTTCTCCTTCTCACACCATTTCCCATTTGAAATTCAATCCCAAAAGCCAGCTCGTAGTTACATGTAGATTCACACCAATGCATTTGTGACCAACTCCGGAAATATCAGACTCTTGTCAGTAATTCTTGTTTTGCAGAAGTTGGCTTTTAAGGTGAAAAATAAGTTGATATATTTTAATTTTGATTAAAGAACCATCGTTTTGTTTTGAAAATTATGCACTTCCGTAATTCCTACACAGAGATTTCCTCTACTATGCTAAAGAAAGTTTTGAAGATCCTCTTTCCTATCCCTTTAAAACAAAAGCCAGCGCTTGAAATACATTCATCATATGAGCCCAGTATAAAGCTCTCTCTCACACATTTTCCATTTGAAATTTAATCCCAAACCCAGCTCGTAGAACTTACATGTAGACTCACACCAATGCATTTGTGACTGGCCATGGCGAAATCAGGCTTGTGTCTGCAACTTATGTTTTGCAGAAATTGGCTTTTATATTCATTACGATTTAAAAACAAACATTCAATTGTTTTGTTTAAAAAAATTTGTGCATTTGCAATTCCTACACTTGTTGTCCTCTACTTTGCTAAAAAAAAGTTTTGAAGATCCTCTAAACCAGAACTTTATTATCGCTTTAAGACAAAAGCCAAGGTTCAAAATACATTTAGGCAGAGGCCCACTCCAAAGTGCCTTTACTGCCATATTTTACTTGCCCAATGGGCAGCCAAATATTATGACTTTGTACCGTTTTCTTTGTTTTGGGCCACATGTTTCAGGGCCACTTACAAAAGAAGTTTTTGTTTTACTTGCCCGACTCTAGCTCTCTCTCACTGGGTGAGAGAAGGCTAGGGATGTTTTTCTATGACATCAAAACAAGTTTTGAAGGGCCCTCTAAACCAGAACTTAGCTATCCCTCTAACAAAAACAGCAGAACATCCAATAAATTTGCATGTGTGAATGGGCCAATAGATTGGATGTCTCCAGCCTGACGCCCCCAGCCCTCTCTTACTGGGTTTCAAAATTCTTGTGAGGCGCTGCCAAGAATCATAATGCGAAGTGACTCAGAAATCGGAAAGATTTGATGCTTAAAAATGTCATCTACATCTACTTGATTCCCACACTTTATATTAACTCTCTGGCTGCCTCATTAAATGATAAATAGACTTGATCCTGTTCAAGTTAATGTTCCACATCTTAAAGGGACTTAGTAACATTGTCCAAATCCTCAAAATAAAATTTTAATTCTAGTGGTTCCTTTATACCTTGTTGTATTCGTATTAACAATAAAATCATGGGACAGCTTTCGGTTTTTCAAATTTCCCTTTCATTACAAAGATATGTATGATTGAAGTATTCAGATAAGAAAATCTCCGGGCGAGATTTTCATCCCTGTACAAAGTGAATGCAGTGAGTTGGTGAATATCACCCAATATCACTTTGCATTTTCGCTCATTACTTGGCCATACATTGTCCATTTGACTTGAAATTTTCACACAATACCCTGTGGACATATGAGATAACAACAATATACATTGCATCAACCATTCATCAGTTTTTGCACATCTCAACAAAGTTACTAGATCCCTTTAAAGGGATCTTGTAACTTTGTTGGCAAGTGCAAAAAGTGATGAGTGATTAATAAAATGTGTATTGGAGTGATCCGATATGTCCACAAAGTAATGTGTGCAAATTTCACGTTAATTTTTGGCTGAGATATGAGCAAAAATGCACAGTGATATTCAGTAACCCATTGTACATGTACTTGCATGAAAGTATCCCGTAGACAATTTCATTTCTGAACACTTCAATCATGAATCATAAATATCTTTGGAACAAAATGGAAATTTGAAAAACCGAAACCTGTCCCGTGATTTTATTGTTCATATGACTATGATAAGGTATGAGAGAACCACTAGAGTTCCAAGTAAGTTTTGAGGATTTCGACAATGTTACTAAGTTCCTTTAATTGTTAGCATGAACAAATCGATCATGGACAAAAATCTTAAATTTACATTTCGGGGTTACTTTGCAAGCTTGCCTGCATAGAAATGGCACTCTTTTTATTATTTATTTTACATTGAACTCTAGATGGAAATCTACAGGAGCTCTTTTATGGTTTTTGGGGGCTCTTTTTTAGCATTTCAGGGACTAAATCGCCCTGAACCGTGTGTATTTTTTCACTGAAATCAATGGATCATAGTATGGTAATTGGAATTCACCCTGGCACTCGGAGGGGTAACATTGCTTAGAGTCTCTAACTGGAGATCAGGGAAAAAATTAATATTTATTTTTCGGGGGCTACTTTTCAAGCTTGCTTGCATGAAAATAACACTCTTTAATTTGTTTTGCATTGAACTCTATAGATGCACATTTTCGGGGGCTCTTTAAAAAAAAAACTCTTGAGGGCTCTTTTTGGCATTTTGGGGGCAAATTCGCCCTGAGCCCCGGTGTATTTTTTTCCCTGTTGGAGATATTGACGCTCAGTCCTCAACTGGTTAAGATCTCTTTGAACGCTTATTTTTCTTGCTTATGAATTTCCTTCCCTGTGTTTATTATCTCATGACATATTCCCTCTAGTATCAACCAGTTAAAAGGATCTAGTAACTTTGTTGGCAGGTGCAGAAAGTGATAAATGGTTGGTACAATGTATATTGTTATTATCTGATATGTCCACTGGGTGTTGTGTGAAAATTTCAAGTCAAATGGACGTTATATGGCCGAGTAATGAGCAAAAATACAAAGTGATATTCACAAACTCATTGCACTCACTTTGTACACGGTTTTCGCGATCCGTTGGATTATTTAACATCTGAAAACTTCAATCGTAAATATCTTTTTAACGAAAGGGAAATTTGAAAAACAGAAACCTGTCCCATGATTTTATTGTTAATACGAATACAACAAGGTATGAGGGAACCGCTAGAATTCCAATTGTATTTTGAGGATTTGGACAATGTTACTAAGTCCCTTTTATAAGATCTCTTTGAACGCTTGTTTTTCTTGCTTATGAATTTCCTTCCTTCTTGTGTTTATTATGATGTCATGACATCTTCCCTCTTGTATCAACCAGTTAAAAGGATCTAGTAACTTTGCTGGCATACATGTGCAGAAAGTGATGAATGGTTTGTATAATGTATAGTTTTGAGATCTGAAATCTTCAGAGTATTGTATGAAAATTTCAGGTTTCAAAAGGGATTTTATATGGCTGTAATGAGTAATGAGCGAAAATGCAAAGTGATATTTGCTAACTCATTACACTGACTTTGTACACAGACTATCTAGTGGATAGTTAAACATCCGCTTTCACGCCTTGGATTTATAACGATATGAGTCTGCATGGTCACTCTTTGGTTGGATGATTTTAATATTGGCTTCAAGGTATTGATTGTCCAAAAACCAGCACCAGCTAGGAGATAATGATCTACTTAATGTAAATAATCTAATTTAATTAATGTAGAGTTCTGACTTTCATGACCTGGATTTAGAATAATTTGAGTCTGCATGGTCACCCTTTTTTTTATTGAACATTGTTATTATATTGGTTTCAAGGTGATAAGTATTGATTATCAATCTAACAAAAACCAGCACCAGCTAGGAGATAATGAGCTACATGTACGTAATGTGAATATTTTTAGGACTATCCTAGAAAGAATACCAACAGTCCTTTTCAGGACTATACCAACAGTCCTTTCTAGGACTACCAACAGTCCTTTCTAGATAGGACTATCCAAGAATACCAAATCAGTCCTTTTCAGAACTCACCAATCCTCTCCTCTTACATGGTGCAACCGCAAACCACACGTATTATCTACACCCCCATGGAAACCGATACTTACAAGCAACATTCAATGTGAATATTGTAATAAATTTAATTAATGTAGAGTTCTGACTTTCATGACCTGGATTCATAACAATTTTAGTCTGCATGGTCACTCTTTAGATTTGTACATTCTAATTTATTTCCCCTCGAGGTGATAAGTATCGATCATCAATCTAGATTGAACCAATAAAATCAGCACCAGCTATAAAGAGATACATATATGTAGTAAGCTAATTAATGTGAATATCGTCATTTGGATATAATGATTTATAACGATTTGAGTCTGCATGGTCACTCTTTAGATTTTTATTATTTTAATTTATTTCCCCTCAAAGTGATAAGTATTGATCATCAATCTATTGAACCAGTAAAACCAGCACCAGCTACATGTAGGAGATAGTAAGCTAATTAATGTGAATACATGTATATAATGATTTATAACGATTTGAGTCTGCATGGTCACTCTTTTGATTCTTAAATTGCAATATATTTGCTTCAAGGTGATAAGTAATGATCATCAATCTATTGAACCAGTAAAACCAGCACCAGCTAGGAGATAGTAAGCTAATTAATGTGAATACATGTATATAACGATTTATAACGATTTGAGTCTGCATGGTCACTCTTTAGATTCTAAAATTGCAATATATTTGCTTCAAGGTGATAAGTAATGATCACCAATCTATTGAACCAGTAAAACCAGCACCAGCTAGTAATGTATAGTAAACTAATTAATGTGAATATCGTCATTTGGATATAATGATTTATAATGATTTGAGTCTGCATGGTCACTCTTTAGATTTTTATTATTTTAATTTATTCCCCTCTAGGTGATAAGTATTGATCCTCAATCTATTGAACCAGTAAAACCAGCACCAGCTAGGAGATAGTAAGCTAATTAATGTGAATATATAACGATTTATAACGATTTGAGTCTGCATGGTCACTCTTTAGCTTTTTACAATTTTAATTTATTCCTCTCAAGGTGATTAGTATTGATCGATCCTCAATCTATTGAACCAGTAAAAACCAGCACCCAGGCTAATAATGAGCTACCGATGACGTACATTGTGCGTGCATAGCGGCTGATTAGCATGAAAATTGTACTCGTAAGAGGGACTGCCTCACAGCTAAATTTTGATTCCTGTTTTCGCAAGAAGGGGGACTGATTATGGAATAGGGTAAAATCAGATGAATACATGTTCATACAAGATTGTATGTCGTTATATTGAGTTTTATAGTGTTCGATGGTACCACTTTTATTATACTGTATGATTTAGAAATTATGAATAATTATTGTATTTCTATTTTTTAATGGTATCATTTTAATAGGCAGTACACCATTGTCAGATCTCTGCAGTACTACTTAGAATTATATTGAATATTACATGTACATACATGTATACATGTACAGTATGTAAATTATGTAATATTCAATACAATTTTTTTTTTTTTTTACACAATTGACTGACTATTTCGGATTTGACATTTCGAACATCTTCAATGTTTTATACACATGGGTAAATTGTATAATGTTTTATTTTTTATACTTTTGTATTTTTCATACATTGTAGGTCCCAGATCAAGTTTGAGATGTCAGGCTCCGCCCTCAATGGGAGATTGTGTAGAGACTGCTAACTCAACGAAGGCTCCAACTCATTTCAAGTAAATGTAAGTTTCATTTCAGAAATTCAAATTTCCCCTTTTTATTTTTTGCAGTATTTACTAGTTTTCTATCCAAATTTAAAGGATACCACCACCCAAAAATAATATTCTTATAAATAAGGGTAACATTCCTAGTTGTCCATTCCACCAAAAAGATCAGAAACATATGTCAGTAATTCTATTGTCTACAAACGTACGCGTGAATAGAATCGGCGCACTCCCAGACGTTTGGCGCGCACGGAACCACAAGGCCATAACGGTTCCATAAGTTGTGGTAATTAATCGCATTGTTTATGAATTACACAACCCTTTGCAAAGTGTTGGGCATCTATTTGATATCACACAAGGGTACCAAAACATATATATAATTATGTGTTGATCTTTGGCTGGTCGTCCCATTTAATTTGAAAAATGCTTGGAATTATATTCAAATGAGAACAAATTATACCGCTTGTAAAAGTGGGAATCACATTATTTTACTTATTTCTCATGATACCGTCATTAGCGCTTGCCTGCCCTGGCAGCTAGCAAATATTTTAGTGTGAGGCCCTCCCTCTGGGACGTTTCAAGCAAGAGTTCCCATCTGTATATTGTGCAATTTCTTGCAATATTACTCTCACACTATGATGCCATACAAGTTGTGGTGTGAAATTTAGCAAAGTAGCATACTTTTCTGCACTACGTGTTAACATTTTCTCAAAGTAGCATACTTTTCTGCACTACGTGTGAACATTTTCTCATGCCTGGCTGTACGTGACAAATCTTGCCTGATGATGTTTACTCCGTGCCACGATTTGGGACAACGCTCCCTCCCTCTCATCATGCAGAGTGCTAACTAATTACGGAAACTCAGATTCGCTTTAGTATTTAAAGGGATGCCTGTAAAGTGTCTAACTCCACGAAAATTACTTGGAGCTTCCTCGTTTCTCTTCTACCATGTTGTTTAGCTTATGATAAGAGAAGAATAAAATAGGGTTAGATTTTTTCAAATGCCCCTTTAGTATGACGATATCTATCATTAAGCTCAAAAGCGTTAATTAACGGTCATAAACCTCATAAACGTCCATTGTAAAAGCTGACACATATTTTCGCTTTTTTAACCAGGAAAGCAGTATTCCGTTTCAATGAAACTTTCACATATCATTCGGACATATCTTACAATGATTTTGGTACAGGATTGAAGTCTCAAATGTCATTTTGGGCAATATCTGACACTTTACAGGTGCACCTTTAATGTTCATGTCGTAATGTTTTGTTCACACTATGAAATTATGTGTGAAATATTAAGCAGACTATTTCTCTGTGAGTGTGAACTTCTTTCCCTGCTGCACTTGAAGACAAGATGATATTTACTCAAGGTTTAGGATGAAACTTGAGTGTCCTCCATGTCACTTACATTTAGGTGTGAACTAATTACAAGGATAATGTAACCTAATTACAAGGATAATGTAACCATGATGTTTCTCCAGTAGTGGATGGTGTACGTATTCTGTATATACTCACTGCAGGGTTTACATAGTTATGTTATGATGTACAGACTGTGCTTGTATGAAAGTGGTCTATTCTCTAACACCTTTCACTGCTGCACCTGAAGAAGACAGATGATATTTACTCAAGGTTTAGGATGAAACTTAACATGTCCTCCTTGACGCATTGGGTTGGGTGTGAACTAATTACCAGGATAATGTAACCGTGGTGTTTCTCCAGTAGTGGATGGTCACGGTGTATGTATTCTGTATACTCACTGCCGGCTTTACACACTATGTTATGATGTACAGACTGTGCTTGTATGAAAGTGGTCTATTCTCTAACATCTTTCACTGCTGTACCTCAAGAAGACAGATGATATTTACTCAAAGTTTTGGATGAAACTTAGACCCCGTTTACAGTGAGAAAAAGGCAGGGCCGGGCCAGGCCCGGGCCAGGCCACGGCCGAGTTGGCCCTGCAATTTTGTGCGTTTACAGTGCGAGGCCAGGCCGCGGCCTACATTGTAACCTTCCAATATTTTGTCGTAGTGGCGCTCTGCATGTAAACAAACGATTATTTTGGGGGGCGCGCCGGGGGTCACAGTGTAGATCCGGTCGCGCGCGCGCAGGATATTTCCAATGAATCTTTTCCCCAATTCCCTACAAGATGATTCGATTATAATTTAATTCAAACACAACGACAACGGTAGTATCTCGACTTAATTGTTATACTTACACAGGAAAAGTTTGGAGATCTCGACGTACTTGGCTTGACACACCGAAGAAAATACCATGAAGGCGTGGGTTCGATTGTTATGGTACGGCGTCATTATCCTATGACGTAATGATCCTTTCACTTCCGGGGTAACAGTTGGCCCCGCAATTGGCCGCGCAATTGGCCCCGGTGCGTTTACAGTGAGAAAAGGCCGGGCCAGGCCGAGGCCGAGACTACCTCCAGAGCTGGTCCAAATGCGCGGCCAGTTTGGCCTCGCAATTGGCCGCGCAATTGGCCCCGGTGCGTTTACAGTGCGGGGCCAGGCCGCGGCCTGACCGCGGCCTGGCCTGGCCTTTTGCTCACTGTAAACGGGGTCTTAGCGGTCCTCCTTGTCACTTACATGTACATTTAGGTGTGAAATAATTACCAGGATAATAATGTAACCACGGTGGTGTACATATTCTCATTGCCATCTTTACTCACCATACGCAGACTGTGCTTGTAAATAATATGAATACAAAAGTGGTCTAATTTCTGTATGAGAGCATCTTTCACTCTCAGCTGTAACTCAAGAAGACAGATGATAATACTCAAGGTTTAGTAGGAAACTTAGCGGTCCTCCTTGTCACTTACATTTAGGTGTGAACTAATTACCGGGATAATGTAACCATATGGACTAGTAAGTGTTGTATTTTTGGCATTGCTTTCTCGCTCACACAAAGTACAGTATGTTCTCTGCGTCTTGTGTATAATTACGTGACTGTCATGCAGTGCGCGCAAACTTGCCTAGTTCAAAATGGCGACCCGCTGTGTAGCATCCCCACGCTTGATGACCTTTAAAGATTTAGGATGAACACTTTTCCCCACCTCATTACCTAGGGTGCTAAGAATCTAGTAAAAATATCACCCTTATAAGTATGATGATAATTCTGGCAAATTTTGTGGGCCTTTTAATATTTCATTCAGTGTTTTTGTTCATGCCAAGAATGTTTTCTGTGTCAGATTTGATGTGGTCTCTTGTTCGCATCTTGTGGGCTCGAGTGCAAAAAAGAAAAGTAAAAATATCACCCTATTTACAATGATATTGCTAGCTAATTCTGTTGTTGAATAAATATATTCTGCAGTGTTTTTGTTCTTACCAAATATGTATTCTGTGTCTCCTGAATGAATTACATGATTTTGTTATGAATGTGAACATGTTTTTGGGCGCTACTCGAAGAAGACAGACGGTATTAACACAGGGTTCAGGCCGAAGGCTCGTTCGCATCTTGTCACCTTGGGTGCAGAAAAGAAAAGTAAAAATATCACCCTAATTACGATAACATTTCTAGCAGTGTTTTTGTTCTGCCATGTTTTTGTTTATGTTCCAAAAATTCTGTGTTTCCTGAACGGATTACATGATTTCATCATGAATGTGAACATGTTTTGGGGTGCTACTGTGTCTTCTGTCTCGAAGAAGATGGATTGTATTTACACTGGGTTTAGGATGAATGCTTATTTGTGCATTGTCGTCTTGGGTGCTAAAAAGAAAAGTAAAAATATCACCCTAATTACGATAAAATTTCTAACAAATCAGTGTTCTGCAGTGTTTTTGTTCATGTTCCAAATATGCATTCTTTGTCTTATGAACGGATTACATGATTTCGTCATAAATGTGAACATGTTTTGGTGCGCTACTTGAAGAAGACGGATGCTATTTACCCAGGGTTTAGGCCGAAGGCTTGTTCGCATCTTGTGGGCTTGAGTGCAAAAAAAAAGAGTACAAATATCACCCTAGATAGTGCTAGTAAACTCTGTTGTTAAATTAATATTGTCTGCAGTGTTTTTGTTCTTACAAAATATGCATTCTACAGACCTTGTCTTCTGAACGAATTACATGATTTCGTCATGAATGTGAGGCCGAAGGCTTGTTCGCATCTTGTGGGCTCGAGTGCAAAAAATAAAAATAAAAATATCACCCTAGATAGTGCTAGTAAACTCTCTGCAGTGTTTTTGTTCTTACAAAATATGCATTCTGTGTCTTCTGAACGAATTAGATGATTTTGTCATGAATGTGAACATGTTTTGGGGCACAGCTTGAAGAAGACGGATGATATTTACCCAGGATTTAGGCCGAAGACTTGTCGGCATCTTGTGGCCTCGAGTGCAAAAAAGAAAAGTACAAATATCACCCTATTTACAATGATATTGCTAGCTAATTCTGTTGTTGAATAAATATATTCTCCAGTGTTTTTGTTCATGTACCAAATATGCATTCTGTGTCTCCTGATGGATTACATGATTTTATCATGAATGCATTGCTAGAAATTAACCTTTTTGCCTCGTGGCCCAGTCTGGCGAGTAAAAACAAGATTGTTTCACTTTGATTGGCCTGAAACCTAAATCTGGTGGCCCCAAACAAAGAAAAACATAACAAATTCTGTTCTTGAATTTGGTTTCCCGAACGGGCCAGTAGAATTTAGGATCAATGAAATTTGGTGGACAGAGCTAATTTTTAGTGGCCCCGGGCCATCGGGCCTATGCTAATTTTGATCACTGGTTAATGTGAACATGTTTTGGGGCGCTACTTGAAGAAGCATCTACATGTCTGGTATTTACGCAGGGTTTAGGATGACACTCTTCTGCGCCTTGTGGCCTCGGGGGCAAACTAAAGAATAAAATTATCACCCTAATAACACTGATATTTCTCGCAGATTTTAATTGTAATTTGTTTGCAGTGTTTTTGTTCACACAAAATATACATTCTGTGTCTTCTGAACGGATTACATGATTTTGTCATGAATGTGAACATGTTTTGGGGAGCTACTCGAAGAAGACGGATGATATTTACAAAGGGATTAGGCCCAAGGCTTGTCCGCACCTCGTGGCCGATTCTGTGGGTTGTTTTGATATTTTCTGCAGTGTTTTATCCACACCAAGTATGTGTTCTGTTCCCAGAACTGATTACATTAAAGTTCAACCCGAATGTGAACATGTTTTTCCGACGCTCCTCGACGAAGACGGATGATATTTACACAGGGTTTAGGACGAGCACTCGGTGCCCCCGTCACCTGGGGTGCGAAACTAATTTTGCGTGAAAATCTATGTTGGACACGAGATGATGAAGAGGAGGGGGAAATCCATGGGGATTGTTGTTATTAAGATAATAAGATGGGACTCTGGGTTCTGAAGAGGCACAGGAAAGGAGGAGGGGAAGCAAGGAAAAAATAAGAACATTTTTGCGGGGACTACTGTTCTAGAAGCTTTCATATATTAACCTTAACCTGCTCCCTACTAGATATTGCAATCCCCATAGAGTTCATACATGGCCAACAAGGTTCCAGTCGAAAACTGTTTCACAGGGAACTCCATGAAAACAAAAAATGGGGCTTTTTCCCCTTCAATTTCGGGGCTATTTGGCTTTGAGCACCAATGTATTTTTCTCACTGAGGCAAAGAGAATGAGGAAGAGGAAGAATCAAGGGGAAATAAAGAAATGAATATAAATTTATAGTGTAATAGTGTTCAAGGTTAGGTACATTTGAGATTTTTGCATGGAGACAGTACATGAATTATGTGTAATTTTGCATCGTTATTATTGTTGTGAGCAAACTGAGCATTAACCCCTTCAAGGCTGTTTCGAATGTGATGAATTTGTGATGTAATCTTCTATAAAAGACTGCACAGTCTGCAGCTCAAACAAAATAATGCCCGGATAATAACCCTTCAGTGTAGACAGTGTACATCTGTAGCTCTTACAATAATAATCTGCAGGAAAATAAATTAGGGGTACAAAGGGGAAACAGGAAAAAATGAAAACATTGAGCAAAAACAAGAGAATATATTCCAATATATACACTATGAAAATAAGAAGTATTGGTGTTTTATAATAAAGTAAATTAATTTACAATTTTTCAAAGAAATAAGAGACATAAGGAAATAATATGGAATCTGAGAGATAAAACATATCTCTAGAATATAATAACTTCCTGACAAAAACTATAAGGTTGAGAGGCTCGTATTGAGGAAATTGTACAGGGGTAATGTTACACATCTCTGGCTCTATCAGTTGTGATTACGATGGTGGTGTGAGCAGCTTCCAAGTCTCATGCCATTAGATAGTAGTTGTGCATGAACTGCATACTTGTACTTGCATGTATGTTAACTTCAATGATTAGTAGCTGTATTGAGAAATGAAAGACAGGGGGAATAATATGTGCAGGATAATCTAGAGATAGCTCGGGGAGGTGGAATTAGAGAATTATTGTGGAGTAACACGATATCTGGTGCTCTACTCTGATGGTGGCGCGAGCTGTGGAGGAATCTTTCGCCGGCGGACATCGAGAGGTGGAGTCGATATTCTCCATCTTCTTCAGGCAGATCGCATCTCCAGAGTTGGAGCTATTGGAGGATAGAGGGTGAGAGAGGAGGGGTGAGGGGGAGACAAAGGGGGGGGGGGGGGAGAGGGGGAGAGATGTCATGAGATGGGGAGAAATTGTATTCAAAGAAAGAGCAAAGGATAAGGAAGGGGGGGGGGGGGGGAGGTGAGACTATGGAGAAATTGAGTGAGATAGAATCATATAGAGTGGAAAAGATTTTGTCAAAAAATTTGTCAAAAAATGAAAAAGAAAAGGAGATAGAAGGAAAGAGTAGGTGAGAGGGGAGGAATTAAGTGAGATAGAAAATAGAGAGTGGAAAGAAAGAATAATGAATGAACAAAGAGGAGAGAGGAGGAAAGTGAACACAAATTAGAGCAGCAAAGATTGTATGTAGCCTACTCGTACATTGGCCTAGATTCCACTCCAGCTTGGTATTATAGCTTATAAATTCTCATATATCCATAATCCATACACAACAATACATTACTGAAGTCTGAAGCTACATTCTATAGCAGCTGGTTACAAGATAAGGAGCATGTGGGTAAGGACAAACTTGGATTTTTTAGGTTGAAATCTTGCCATATATATATACGAGGCGAAATATTTTTTTTAGGGGGTTGCTATTTTTAAAGTCTGACATTTCTTAAGCATCAAACTTCATTAGAATTTTCAGAGGCTCTGCAACTATGATTTTGGGGAGTTCTTTGTTTGTGTGCATTTTTAGGGCTAAATTGTCCTGAGCCCAAGTTGATCTGTTTACACATAAATCTGATTTCAAATTTACTCCAGTGCCAACAATTAATCTTGTCCCCCTTGAAAGGATCTATAATATAGATGAGGATTTGATACGTGTGTCTCGTTTGTGGAGGTGGTGGTGATGCACCATTCGCTGATGCGTTCCAGTGCTAATTACGGCCGGGGCATATGGCCATGAATATTGATGGCAGCTAGTTAGTTACCTATCTATCACTCGGGGGAGAGCCAAAATGAAAAGATGGGTAATTGATTTGAGGTATAATCCAGCTGGATCAGTCGTATAATTTCCATTCCGCATTCGAGGGTGCGTTATTCGCTGCGACTGTGTAGGAATTTTTAGCCTAAGGTGAGTAACCGGGGAAGGAGAATCACGTGGGTCGTTCGTATCTGTCACCTGCAATAAAAGGAACTTTAATTCGGAATCCAGCACATACATTGTAGTTAATGTTAAAACCATTCGACCTAGAAGCAGAAGCACATGAAATTAATCATCTACAAATTTAGAACAAGGATATATACAAGTCATTGCCCGAATTTGCTTCCTAATTTTACATTTTGCATTTAAACAAAAAATCTTTCTGCATTCAGATTCCAGATTTCCAGATGTATTATTATTCAAGTTTATTTATGGTTGGAGAACTATAACAAAAATCATAATTCAAATATTGTACATGTACTCTGAGATGCATAACAGACAGTAGTTACATTTGTATGTCTCTCATTAAAATTGTTGCTAAAAATATATTTTTTTGTAAAAGGCTCTTATAAAATGTTTTGTTCTACCACTATAACTCTAGTGCGGTGCAAATATTTGCAAAGTTTCTTTGCTATATATATTTTTCAATATCTCCTGTAGATTAACTCATGAACTATGCTTCAAAGATATCCACAATGTTGATCTAACTATCACAAAAAAATCTATAGAACTAATATACTCCATATGATATTGAGCGAACTAGGTCCAATATTGCCCTGAGACCACAATACTTATATTGTGTCATGCAAACACTTCACAGCCAAGGATGAGAGAAGATAGAATTGGTAGATAGGCCTGGATATAATTTTAGTTGTAGTCTTTTATCCCTGAGGTTAATGGATCAAATATATATATGTCTTTTTCAGATACAAGTAGACCTGGCCATCTAAATCTGTTTATTACAGAAACATTACTTTCACCATAGAATTGAAAAAAATCAAAGAATGAAACCATATATATGTTAAATTTGTACATGTATTTATGTACATAATCATTGAGTTTGCACAAAGAGATAGGGTAAGAGGTTGGTGGTGAGGTTTTGGTTTAAGCGCGGATCCATATCTCCCCAAAAAACATAAAAACCCTGAACAAATTTCCACCAGTCTTGAGGAGAGACTTGCATCCTCACAAAATGTTGGCGTAGATATTCAACATGAATGGAGAACGCCAATAAACACAACAACAACAACAACAACAACATCGAGCTTGCACGAAGAGGCAGGTGGTGGTGAGGTTTTGGTTTTAGCGCAGATCCATATCGCTCTGGGTGACGGAATCTGGTAGAACAGCAATTACCAAGCATGAAAAATGTCCATCAGTCTTGAGTTGAGACTTGTGTCCCCACTAATTCTCGTACTTGCGAGAAGAGGCAGTGTGAGGGGGTGGTGGTGGTGAGGGTTTTGGTTTTAGCGCGGATCCATATCGCCTTGGGTGACCGAGCCTGCCAGGATGGCAATAGTCGAGGCTGCGGTTTGATCGATGTGTTTGCATACATGCAATTAATCACGGCCCTTCAATCCCTCTTGTCATGATCTGCATGCAGATCAGATACATTGCATCGTCGTCGGCGGAGACGCGGTGAAAGTGTCTGGCGTTGGCGTTGCATCTTGAGGAATCGTGCCGCCAACGGAAGCACTGATTTCCATATCATAAACACAGTAAATCCAATAATCATTGGTATTAATATGAGATTTACATAGTAATACTGTTTTTTCTTTACTTTTCTACATGCACCTTTGTTTTTGTTAAAAGCACAGATGGAAAAATATTTCTTAAACCAAATATTTACCCAGGGCATTCTGGAAATGAAAGAGAAAGTGCATCGCGAAAACAGAAATGTCAAAAATGCATTATTCCACTTTTGCAATATCTCATAGTCATATACAGGAAGTACCAGAGCTAGCAATATATTTGTAGGTACATATTTCTTATCGATTAAGAAAGCCCTTGGAAGGTATCCAGTGTAAAGAGAAAGTTGGGACGTTGGGAGACTGCCCCCTCATTTATCAAACTCCCCAAAACCCCCAAATAAATAAGCCTTTGAATGATAATAACAAAAGTAATATAAGTCAAACATATTGTTCCATCGATCTAGAAATTCTCTTCCGAGGCAAAATTATACTATGAATATTTGAGAACAGTAGAAGATCCTTGGTGAATTCCTAATTTCTTCATTTACGTTTTTGTGGTGAAATAGGAGCAATTTAAAAGCAGGTTGATACTTTTTCCTTGGATGCATCATATGTGACCGGCTATAGCAAAACCCTGCACTTGTCAGTAAAAATCAAAATGTAGGTTTTCATACCATTAGAAAAGCCTCCTCATCACAAGCTTTCATTTGATGCTTTGTTCTAACAAATTGGTCAATAATTGGCGAAGATATGATTGTTTCAATTTTACAATCATAAGTCTTTTACACACATTACATGTATGTGAACTTAAATGCCCATTTCTTCAAAACATGAATTACCGACAAGTGCCAGGTTTTGCTATAGCCGGTCACATATAGTCAGTGCTTGAAATTAGCTCAGGCCCGCTGGCCGGGGCCCACTTAAAATTAGCTTCTGGACACCAGAATCCATTGACGCTAAATTACACTGGCCCAAATGGGCACCCAATTATAACGGTCTAATTAATAGTAATGTTTTTCTTTGTTTTGGGCCACCAGATTCAGGTTTGCGCCACACGATTTGAACAATCTAGTTTTTACTTCCCTGATCGATCCACATGGCAAAAAAGTTGATTTCTAGCCTTGTCCTAGCCTCATCTAGGTACTTTCTTTCTGTTGTCTGTGTGTGCATTTCTGTGAGTAATAATGAAGACAGTGAAGGTGATAAACACATGGACATGCCGCAGGCTCCTTGCTCGTGTTTGCCACAATTTCAAAGCCTGTTGACGTATCTGCAAACAAACGGTCTACAAACAACTTTGGGCCTTTCTCCATTATTAGGGTTTTTGTTTCAAGCACATAACATTATTTGGCTCGCTAATCTGGTTTGTGGTGAAGCACCAGGTATAATTGCACATATAATGTAGACATGCCACAATCTCTTTGCCTAGATGTTGACCATATTTTAAAAACTATCTTACATAAAATTTACTTTGTCATTTTCTCCATTATACAGTTTAATCCATTTCATTACTGTGCGGCACATCAGTAACCATTGCACCAGATTTCCCCCACCCCCTCCCCCATCCTATCAGACCTTTCCCCCTTTGTAGATATTCATTTCTATGAGTAATGGCTACATCGACGAAGACAGTGTTGACCATATTTTCCAAACCAGTAGACATTCAATTATAACTTTGGAAAATGTAATGGCATGCATTTCATTACTGTGGCATTTCTGTAGCCTCTAGTACACCATAATATCCCCTCCCCCGTGTGATAATACTTGTCCTCTTTTGTCTATATGCATTTCTATGAGTAATGGATACAGCGACGATGATTTGTGGGCCTGGCTCTGACTTCTAGCTCGTGTTGACCACATTTTCAAAGCCAGTTGACGGGTTCGCAAACAAACGACAGTCCACAAACAAACTTTAGTAGCGAGAGACAGACGGATGGATGGGATTGGTTGGGGCCATCTGAGGCAGAATCGATTTAGCGTTCCAGTATGTGATGCTTCGACTGGGATGCGATCCTCACATAGATCATCTCGGGCTTATGTTTCCTGTCTCCGTCTCCTCTCTGTACATTAAAGAGGAGGAAGGGCTGGAGAAACCCATCAGCACCATATGCTGCAATAAGAGGAGATTTGCTCAGGTTTTTTGGGGGGGATTTTGTGCATTGAGTAAAATGTTTTACGTTAAATGTTTTAGAGCAAGCTGAAGCTTATTTTCGTAATTCACATATTATCTTCATATCATGTTATAAGCATCATCATCATCACTATCACCACCATCATCATTGTCATTCTAAACATTATGAGGAGGAAAGGCTGGAGAAAACAATCGGTGCTCACCATATGCTACAATGAGATGAGATTGGAGGGTTTTAGGGGATTTTGTGCATTGCTGAAAAATGTTTTTAAAGCAATTTTGAGCTTATTTTAGTTTCATATTGTGGTAACTTTAGAGTATCACTACCTTTTCATATGATAATCATCATCATCATCTGACACCATCATTATCACCATCTTCATCTTCATCATTATCATCATCGATCGTTCTCTGGGAATATTACATTTTCACATCCTATTCCCGATTCCTGATACCGAGTGCAGGTGACTAACATTTTAGATGGCAACTATTGCTTATCACCATAGAGTGACAGTACGGGTTAGGATTAGAGTTTTGTGTATGTGGTTGGGGATAGAAATATTGTGTTGTTGTTGTAATAACAAGTGACATGGAATGAAAGTGCTATGTTTTGCTCCCTCTTCATAATCTCCAAGTGTCATCTCTCGTGATGAATTTCTAGCTGACATCTTTTAGGGTCATCCCATGGGTTATCCCATGGGTTAGTCCAAAGATGTTGACCTTATTATCGATTCCAATTCATCAGGGCTTATATATGTACAATGCCCAGATGGTTTATCGTTGTGTTATATTCAGTGAAAGTTGGGGTTAACTAAGATTAGTTAGGATTGTGGTTGGGGTTTCTAAATGGAACAAGGGTGCGATGTCCGTGCTCCCTCTTCATAATCTCAAAGTGTCATCTCTCAAGATGAATTTCTAGCTGACATCTTTTAAGGTCATCTCATGGGTTAGTCCAAAAATGTTGACCTCGTTATTGATTCCAATTCATCTTGGCTTGGCTGCAAAAGGAGATCAAGGACTGGCTACTTTGCTTATTTCAGCAGAGTTTCTTAAAGTGATGATCAGTCTTATGAATGCAGTTTTTTGAAGTATTCACCATCCCATGTAATATTTCTCCTGGCAAGCTTTCAATATCAATTCACCACTTTTTTTGCTTTGTATGTCCCTCTCTGTTTGTTTTGGCCAATGACTTGTTGTTTTATTTTTTCTCCATCATATACATACATATCCAGTATGCCTACATTATATATTGTCGGATGAGAATGAGGAGGGTGATATTAAGATGATTTTGGCTAAATTGAGTACTGCACACCATCTTGTTGATTGGGCTGAAGCCCTGTCTATATAATGCCAAATTTTCTGATAATATTTATTTGATTGAAAATGAGCAAAGAAAAAATAGGCTTCGTTGGGAATCGAACCCGAGACCTCCAGATTGCTAGACAGGTGCTCAACCATTGAGCCACAAAGACCCTTGAATGGGGGATGTTCTATGATATTGATTTCTCGATCATTTTGGGAACATTTATCAAACATAAAGGAGAGCAAAACTTGGTTTAGAACTACAAGGTTCCCAAACTCGTAAGCATGGTAATTATCTCTGAAGTACAAAAAGTGACTTAGCCGATGATAGTTTCATCCATCTTTCCCACCCTTCACTTTGGATTATCCTGTTTGGAGGTGCCTTTAGGCCCGGTCACATATCACCGGATAGCGTAAACGGATGCCAGACGAATAGCAAATTTGCGAAATCAAATTTTCCATTGGTGAAAGTCGTCTCCATTGCTTCATGCACAAAACATTCTGCAGGATGGTGCAACATACATCGCCTGACAAGTAACGGACAAGAGACGCATACGAACGGAGACGAACTGATTGAAAGTGTTACTCTCCGTCGTTGGGCATCCGTTTGCGCTATTCAGTGATATGTGACCGTGCCATTTGTAGTTGACATCTTCTAGGGTCATCTCATCACTAAGATGGGGTTAGTCCAGTGCTGTCAACCTTGTCATCGATTCCAATTCATCCTGGCTTGTGTACAATAGGAGAAGACGAACTAGCTACTTTGCCCATTTTGGCAGATAAGCGGTGATCTGCTTTTTGCAGTTATGGACTTTCCGCTCAATACATGTTTCTACCGTTCAATTATGATAATGTTTTTCTTTCACCATATTTGGCAGCGCAGGCTTACTCAAAAGTGATAATCTGTCATTTGCAAGATCTATTTTGTATTTACATTTGTTTTCTTTTTCTTACATATTTTCCTTTTCTGTCAGTCTTTCTATGTCCACTCTTTGTTTTTACTTGTAATGTCTCTCATTCTTTCTCCATCTTTCATCTTCTACCCGCCTGTGTTTATACATCATCCAAATACAGAGTCCCTTTAATACTTGTCCAAAAATTCTCCATCTTGTTGATTGATTCTAATTCATCCAGGTTTGTGTGCAAGCAGGAGATAACAAAAAGCTAGAGCTACAATGTAGGGTATCTTGCTGCTTGGTTTAGGAGTCGATGTTTTAGGATTAAGCTAAGCATTGGGATTAGGGTTTTAAGAGGTTTTATAATTAGGGTTAAGCTAAGCATTGGGATTAGGATTATGGTTAGGTTTTTAGGTTTGGGGTCAAAGTTGGGAGTTGGGGAAATGGAAGTTCCAGACCTGTATCAATTGTTAGAGCAAATGAGACGAAGACCAAGGCACTTACGGTTACAGATTTGGGTCCCAATGTTGTATTTTTACACTGGTGTATTAAAGATGTATAGAAGATAAAGTTTACTGCATCATCAACTGTGTGCCAAGTGGCTCTCATACGCAATAGTAGGCCTACTGCTCAAATACATTTGTTTACATTCACGATTGGTTTAAAAATGAAACATGTACAAGTGTGACTTAATTTTGCACAGCTGTTAGCAAATATGATATGCATTGTCATACAATACAAACAAACTGTTAACATTGTTTAATTCCATCCTGCTATATCTAAACATTGTTTAGCTTTATAAGATGTTCCTTTCATTGCGTTACGATCTTGTGTGTTTACATGTACTTTGCATTTATCTGCCCAGCACACAAGTGCACATGTTTACATGCAGACAGTGCACTCTGCGTACTAGCAACTATAGGCACAATGATCCAATACAGGCACACTGTACATTAGGTTTGCAATACTCTTTGTGTTGACGGTGACGTCGACACAGGTAAGAGTGAGAAGGGGGTCGAGTTGATTTTTGGCTAAATTGAGTTTTAAGACGCATCTAGCATCTTGTAGATTGGAGCCTATTCTGTGTGACGCGAAATGTTCAAATAATAATTGTATTGCTAAATATATTACTCATTGCGGATATAGTATCCAAAATAAAGTCGTGATCTTTTAGATCCCTTGTTGACCATACATTGCGAGACAAACGAATATCACTAGCGATATTATTTTCAATAATTGTATTCATCAAATATGAAAGAGAGCTACAGTTTGGTTTCTAACTCTACATGTACAGTACATGGCTTTCAAACTTTACACATGTATGATACGTTATAAGATCTCAGAAGTACAAAAAGTGACTTAGCGCCCTTCTCTTTCTGAACCTGACGAAGTGTTATAGTTTTGAAGTGTTTGAACCTCTTCTATGTGATGCAAAATGTTCTTATTTGGCGAATATTCATAAAATATGAAGGAGAGCTACGGTTTGGTTTCTGACTCTACATGGCTTTCAAACTTTACACATGTACAGTATGATACGTTATAAGATCTATGAAGTACAAAAAAGTGACTTAGCGCCCTTCTCTTTCTCGATGAACGACGAACGGAGCGTTGTAGTGGTGAAGTGTTGTTAGCTGACAGAGGTGCCATCCAGGCTCACAGGCCTGCAGGGTTACCGCATCACGCTGTGAAGGGTCACCCAGCTCGCTCTCATGGCATTGTCAACCCAAATCCACTCATTCTATATTGAGACTTATTTACAACTACAAGTATCTTTACTCTGATATATATATTGCTGTTTTTTTTCCAGCACATTCTAAATTGACACTTCTTTATTTGTATCTTTACACTGATACGTTGCTGCTATTTACACCAGCAATCATTCAAATTCACTCGTTCTATATTTAGACTTAGTTATATCAAGGATACCTCCTTGTTATATAAACTTTGACTGTAATATATCTTCCTATTATTTACATCAATCATTGAGATCCACTCATCTTATATTCAATCTTTACTCTTATAAGAATATAATATGTTGCATTGTTATATCAAGTTATGATTGCCACTGCCTTTTTGGCATTGGGGGGTGGGGGGGGGGGGGGATGGCTAAATTGCCTCTAGCCCCTGTTTATGTGTTGTTAGTTATCTTCACTGGAAGAAGGTGTCATCCTTACCCTTCAAGGTTAGTGCATCCTGCTGTCAATGGCAACCAACAGTGATCTCTTTTTTCTGATTCTGATAAATGTCAAGGGTCAAGGGTCAAGGGTGATCTATCTCTCAACCTGTAGCTTGGTCTTCACTCTTCTCTCTTCTGGCCTTCACTCAATTCTCTCATGGTCATTTTTGAAATAAGATAATAAACACAGACAATTTCACTAATCAATACATAAAATTCCCCAATTCACCTTCATGTTTCTCGATCCACATGAAAAAAGAAAATACCAGAAATAGTTCCCCTATTCAACCAATATATTGTGCACTGACTGCAAGAGTCTTCAGAATTGAAGGCTGGCAGTGTTCTGTACAGTGATGTACAGTATATACTAAAAATAGAAGAAGAAGGAGAAGAAGAATTTACCAGATACATCTATATATAGGATGAGTTCTTACATCATTTCCATTTGAACTGGAGAAATTTCATACTGCGTATATATCAGATCTTGATTTCAGATTAATCATCAGCCAATTCACCCAGAACAAATTAAAAGGCCAGGGAAAAGGGGAATATATTCAAATATAATTTGACATTTGGTATTCGGCTTGTCAGGATTTATGAGAGTCGTACTTAACCCGTTGCTTACAGGAACCGGGTGGGCTATGTACAAAGTCTATGGGGATTTCAGAATCTCAAAGTGAACGGGTTAAGAAGCTTGAGCTCTTGATCCCAGCAGAATCTTTATTTATCAGACTCAGAGGCTAAAATGAGAATTTATAAGAAAAAAAGAGAATTTTGTGATGCATGGTTGCTTCCATGTTCCAGTTTTAAGAAGAATGTCACTTTTTAGTGCATTATCATCACGGTTGTCATCTTTTCAGGTTTGCCTGGCTTGGCTTGCATAATTGGTTGACCGATTCTATAGTATCACATGGATGTTCACGTTATAATACATCTTTTGACTCGTTTTAGTCGTCAGTTTTACATGATTGTATTGTACACATAATTCATCTTTTAGTTAAAAAGATGGTTGTCAATTTTGCATACATTTCTGCTTGACTGGCTTCCAAATTAGGCTTCCAATTTCCCGGACTGAATTTCACTGTTGCTATATGGCTGCTTTCAGTTATGTATTTATAGAAAGTACATAATTTGGCTGGTTTTAGTTGTCAGTTCTGCATGATTGCTCTCAGTGTTGTATTGTACACATGATCCATCTTTTGGTTAGAGATGGTTTGTCAACTTTGCATGTTCTGCTCGACTTGCTCCCAAATTAGGCTTCCAACTTCCCGGACTGAATTTCACTATGGCAATGCATGGCTGAGTCCATAGCATTTCTGTTTCCAATGCAGCATGTAGACAAAATAATATCTCTTGACTGGTTTTAGTTGTCAGTTTTGCATGATTGCGCTCAGTGTTGTATTGTACACATTATCCATCTTTTGGTTAGAGATGGTTGTCAACTTTGCATACATGTCTGACATGCTTGACTTGCTTTCCAAATTAGGCTTCAATTTCCGGGACTGAATTTCACCCTTGCATGGATGGCTGCTTCCAGTGATGTACATTATTTACAGAAAATATATAATTTGGCTGTTCGTAATTGTCAGTTTTTGCATGGTTGCTGTCGGTGTTATATACAAATATTGTACACATAATCCCATCTTCTGGGTTATAAAGATGGTTGTCAACTTTCGCATGTTTTGCTTGACTTCAATTGCTCCCAAAATTGATTGTCAGTTTTAAGTAGGAAGACTGAATCTCACTATTGCATCACTGCTTCCAGCGTCTCGTGACTGGTGGGTAATCGTCAGTTTTGCTTGATTGCATCCAATTTTGTATAATACAAACATACTCCATCTCTTGTCTAGAGATGGTTGTCAAGTTTGCAATGTTCTGCTTGTTTAAAATCGAGCTTCAGTTCAAGATTGGCAGGCTGACTTTCAAAAGTACATGTACTGCATGGCTTTTTCTAATTAATTTTTAGAATACAATTTAATACTTGGAGTCCATCTTGATTCAACTTTGTGCTGCTATGTCAGGTAAAACTCTGGCAAGCTTTCAGGTTGCTAGGAACAACTGGTTTGCATACAATTTGAATGTGCTAGTGAACGCCTCTACTGAAAACTCTCTAACTTTATAATGTAATACAAGATTTGTATGATATGTGACTGGCTAAAACCCGGCACTTGTCGGTAATTCATGTTTTGAAGAAATGTGTGTAAAAGACCTATGATTGTAATGATCGCCAATTATTTACCAATTTGTTAAAACAAAGCATCAAATAAAAGCTTGTGACGAGGCCTTTCTAATGGTATGAAAATCTACATTTTGATTTTTACCGACAAGTGCAGGGTTTTGCTATATCACATATATTGGGATAACATGAAGAAGAAAAGAAAGTTTTGAGTAATACTGTACTCGGTCGTACTTTGCCCCGATTTTTGTAGGCAGACCACTAACCCCAATTTGTAATTGAAGCCAGTCCAGATGGAAAGATCATTGTTAATTTAGGGAGCTGTCAAACAGAAGATCGTTTTTGTTTCTGTTGTAATTACTACAAGAACATGTATATCTGGAATGTCCTTGGCGTTTGCTCATGCCTACAAATACGTATAATTGCTAAGCAAATATTTACTCAGTGGTCAAGAAAGATACACAATTTGTGCTTTAAAATTTGTGCCAAAAGTGAGCTTTGTGCCACCAAATTATGTTTTCTTTGTTTTGGGCTACCCAAATCCAGATATGGGCACCAAAACTTGATAACGTTTCATTTTACTTGCTCGACAAGGTCATAATTATTTTGGAGCATTGCAGTATGTATGTACATAAATTTATGAACGATAACAAATAACGATGCACAATAAATTCCATCCAATTATGGCATGACAGTACAATGGCAAGTTATTTATTTTATCAGTTTCTTTTTTAAATGATGTATGTCTTTACAGGGAGAAGTGTCATTTTATTTACCGGGATTTTTTTTAATGTCTCAAATTCAGAAATTCCTCCTTTACAGTTTACCTAATCTATTGTAAGTATGGAAATAGGAAATAGTGATAAATGAGAAATGATTTGAACCCATTGTACGTATGGTTCAAATAAAAAGGAATAAATTACTTGTAAGATTTCAATTTCTTTCTTGGGGACTCCCGAGGGAAATTTGGAAATTGGAGCAGTGAGGATTATTAAATTGGTTCTGTCACATTAATAATTCTCATTTTGTTTTGCTGCTGTCTAAAATATTTTGTATGATACAAGGGTTGATGCTTGAATGCCCATTCTACTCCTTGAGTTAATGAAAAACACTTGTATCTGGATTCTAGATGATAATATGAAAGATGGCTTACAATTCTCTATCCCATTTCGATCTGTTCAATAAAGGGATCTATTAGTAACAAATCAAAATCCACAAAATGTACAGATGTACTTTGGACTCCGTTGGTTCCCACATACCTCGTTTAATTTGTATTAATTCGTAATAACAATGGCACCATGGAACAGGTTTTGGTTATCAAAATTTCCCTTTTATGATTGAAGTGTTCAGATTTAAACATCTCCCTGGGAGACTTTCAACTGTGTACAAAGTTTGTGCAATTTGGTTTAATTAGCAAATACAATTGTTCACTTTTGCTCATTACTCCGTCATATGTATGGCATTCATTTACCATGGAATTTTCACACACCACTCTGTGGACATCAGATCACAGAAATACACATTTTATCAACCCATCATTTTGCACATATTTAAACAAAGTGACTATATCCCTTTAAGCAGGAGTTTTGACCCAAGACGTTTGGTTACAATGAAGTAAGGTCCATGGCTAAGCCACAGCACTTTGTGTCATAGAACGAGAAGAGATAAGTAGGCCTATTAGTTGGAAATGGTCCAGTTTGATGACCTATTGGTCTAGATTTAAATCTGTGAGCGAGGATGATTTGAGTCATTAAATTGCTTTTCCATCCCATCTTTCTTGTACCAAGGACCCATGACTGGATTGACCATTACAACAAAGTCTAAGGCATTAAATACGTTTGATAAATATCATTGGAAGCTCCCTGGTCAGTGTCCTTTGGCCTAAGCACTTACAGGTAGATCAGATTTGTTAATCAGACACCCGGTGCCATCTTTGTGTATGGTGCTGAATACACATAGTTAGATTAGTGTTACATGTATGCAGCAGTCACAAAAAAATAGCCTACATATCAAGGAGGGATAAGAAAGTTCTTATACCTCTTTGCCTATATTAAAATGGGGAACCATGGTGTATAGCATCCCCACGCATGCCAATCTTTTAAAGGTAGTTTGAAGCAGTAAATCATTGTTAATAAGAAGCACAAGTGCCATCTTGTGAACGCCTTGCGCATGGTGCGGAATACACACTGACTCAGTGTTATGCAGTGTGCACAAACTAGCCTCCGAGTTAAAAATGGTGACTTATGGTAAATTATTATCAGAATATTTTTGAATTTCAAAGGGCCACGTGGTTGATATGCAAGAAATTTATTGAAATCGACTTGTTACTCAAGGTTTCTGACTGTAATCAATGATTTCTCTCCATTGCTCTTTATGAAAGTGACAAATTGAATCCTCTTTGTGAATGGTGTAATGTACCACTACCAAATTTAGTACTTTCAAAACAGATTCATAAACAAATTTTCAGATATTGGGTATTTTTTTCCATTTTCAATCAGCTGTTTCATGTCAGCCACATTCTTTGGGCTGCTTCTCCGCGGGAGGGGAATAAGAAAGGATTGAGGGAGACAGGTTATTGGTGTTCAGTAAAAAATAACTTTGATTCAAATGTGCAATTAGTAGATATCGGAAATTTCGAGATTTTAAATCTCGCAATATATGACCCCTTTCCCCCCCCCCCCCCCCCCCCCCCCCTCAAAAAAAAAAAAAAAAATCCCTGTATATCAGGGTTGGCAAATGTTGAACTAACAAGCTCTGGCTTTTTTTTGTTAGCTCTCGCAGCTCGCAGGGATTGTTCACAAACACAAAAGAGTAGTTCGTGTTTGACGTCACATTTTTGAGCGAACAATTATAAATCCGAGCTACATAAACACCAATGGCAGCCTCCATGCTGTATACTATGAATTTGATTAGCCAGTACAGCAAGTGACTTTGAATGATGCTCCGTCCTTGCTCAAAGGGTCAATGTTGGTCTTATTTACATGAAATCCGGTTTTAATGTGTAGGGAACTTAATCAAAAGTAAATATATGGTGGGGAAACTGTCTCTTTAAACCAATTCTGAACATATTTTTATCCTGTATGAAACAAAAATGTAATGCTTTGTACTGGAAATAAAACAATTATCACAATTTGTCTATATTTTCAGTTATTTGTACTGCTTCCCCCTGAAACCTTGACTAACTGTACCACAACCAAACTTTCTGGTTTTAACTACATAATTATAAACAACTTTTGCACAATTTTTGTTTTTGCTGATGTAATTTTGCTTTTTTAAATCCAAATTAATTCATCAGTAAAAAATACACTAAAGCAAAGGGATATTTAAGCTCCTGGAATACCCAAGAGAGCCCCCAACTATCATGGAAGAGCCCCTGTTAATTTAAATGCAAAACAAATTTTGATTTTTGACTAAGCATTATTATATTTAATGTCGTCGTCACAAACATTAAAAGTAGCCCTTGAAAATAACATTCTTATCTTTCCCTGACATTCATGTTTATGACATATTTATGATCAGTAGTAAAGATACATGCAGACAAGTCAGTAATCATAATGTTATTGAGCCAGCCTTCAGACAATTTGCCAACTATGTGAAGAACAGATTACGTTTGTTGTTTTTCTTGTAACATGATGCTCATAGTCTAGAGTTTAATTTGTTTGTGATTTTCTTTTCTTAGCTTACAACAAATATGTTTCCACTTGATCTCTCAACTTATGAACTTTTCTGTGATTTGATTTAGTGCAAAGTCTGTGCGTACTGTAAATCTACTGGATGGGTTTGGTCAGAGACAATTATGTACAGGTCTCTGTATTAACCTTGCACTTCTTCCATAAATACGTGAATTATTCTGCTCCTTTTTAATATTTCATGGCTCGATGACATTGATATTTAGTGTCAACTTTCATAACTGTTATTGAATCTAATGAAGCTTATGATTTTCAGGGGCAGTTTGTGGCCTTTTGGGGGCTGTGTCCCTCTCAGCTCCCTAGCATTTAATTGGTAATTGACCAGGTAATGATACACTATGTTATCTCCCATGGCATTGTCTCTGCCAAGGATCGTGCGATTCAGGTTGACACACCAATTATAGCCAGGGTTATCCCTTCACCTGCAGCTCGAAGTAGTGGTGTCACTACTGGGTGCACGGGGGGGGGGGGGGGGGGGGCACATGCCCATGCAAATATAGAGAACAGGGCACAGTTATCTGCAAATAGCGAGAAAATTGTATATGTACATGTACATCTAAAGAACAATTATAACAAGATAAACAAAATAAAAAGAAATACATAGATACCCCCCCCCCCCTCCCAGTCCAATGCTACTGGCTCAAAGCTATCATCACTGTTACATATTTACTTGAGTAATGGTTGAGATTTTTAATTTGCAAAAAAAACATGCTGTACAAACTAGAAGATGACAAAATATATTGTTAAATTATCAAATAAAAGTGTTGATATATGTTGATATAAATGTTGATATATATATGCTTGATTCAATTTTTGTTAAAATCAAAAATAAGAAGAAAAAAATACACTTTATCAATCCTTTGTCAGTTTTGATAAATGTCAACATAGTTAATATATTCCTTTAAAAATAAATTAAAAATTAGTGTGACACCAGTCAAACGTGAGTAAAACCAAAGAGAGGAGTTATTAATTATTTTATGCAACTAGACCCTGATTGTGATTATCTCATAAAGATATTGTATGAACCTATACATATATCCATCAAGTGTTGAGTTTGTATTGTTTCCCTTTTCTGCAAATAAACCCATAATGATACATTATCTCTCCCTCCTCCTCCTCGCTTCAAGCTTCGAGTATGTGTGGTTCGAGTGGATGTACCAATTATAGCCTGGGGTGATATCCAAATCTGCTGCTAAGGGCTGTCATGGTTCCTCACAATGTTTCAAATGTGTTTTTTTTATATGCAATGGGAGTACTTTATATATATAGATAGAAATTCAAAGAAGAAAGGGAGTTTGGAAGGAGGTTGGTCATAAATTTAATGATTACTCAGAGGTTTATGGTGTGGACATATTACAGGATCAAACATATTACTTGAGTTTATAAGACAATATTCAAGATATACATGCATGATTTTAGTTTTCATGTAAATATATTTATATCGCAAAGAGTGAGAGTTTACACAAAAAAGAGTTCAGTTTGTATCCCTTTTGTTTGCAAATGGACCCAAACTATTATAGAAATATCTATTATCTCCCCATCACCTCTGCCAGGTTCGTGATGCTCAGGTTGAGGCTCCAATTAAACTAGCCCAGAGTGAACCTACATGTACGACCTGCAGCTATATAGGTTGCCATGGTTACTCATGAACGTTTTGTTATTTTTGTCTTGATTAATAATGTAGCAGCAGTACATGTGTTACGAAACTAAGGCCTTGGGAGAGAGGGAGCGTAATGTTTGTGTAGAAACTAGAAGACTTGATAAACGTACCATATGGATATAAACATTTAGAATAAAAACAATAACAAGGTAGAGAATTACAGATTCATATTTTTCTAATACCACTTTCATATTACTTCTACATGTATCAATCGGATGAAATACCAATAGAATTTGCCATATGAAAGATTTAATTGTGTTTGTTTTCCCCTACACATAGATTGCAAATAGACTCAACAATTATCTTCCCCCGTATGGACATTATTTTGTAAAAGTGTAGAATGCAAACAATTTCAAAGTATATTAGAAAATAACGATATGAATATTTCTCTAAAAAAATTAATTGATTGAGTTTGTTTCTCCTTTTTTTTTGCAAATAGACCAGTATGAACACATTGTGATGATTCACTATCTGCTCATCTTCCTATCTGCCCCCTGCCACTACGTGCCATTCATGTTGATGCACCAATGCTATTTCGTTGGGGACTCAGAACTTGGGGACTCAGCCCTGATAATAATATGTTTCTAAAAGAGTTGATCGAGTTTGTTTCTCTTTTTTTTTGGTGCAAATCAATAGGGATTACTGCACACAAACGTTAGGGGGGGATAGTTTATTTTATCCAATACTGTAGAGTGTAGACCCATATGAACATGATGATTCACTATCTGTCCATCTTCCTATCTGCCCCTGCCAGTACGTGCCATTCATGTTGATGCACCAATGCTATTTCGTTGGGGACTCAGAACTTGGGGACTCAGCCCTGATAATAATATGTTTCTAAAAGAGTTGATCGAGTTTGTTTCTCTTTTTTTTTGGTGCAAATCAATAGGGATTACTGCACACAAACTTTAGGGGGGGATAGTTTATTTTAACCAATACTGTAGAGTATAGACCCATGATGATTCACTATCTGCTCATCTTCCTATCTCCCCCTGCCAGTACGTGCCGTTCATGTTGATGCACCAATTAAAGCCCTGAGTGATCCCATCACCTGCAGCTAACGGCTGTCATGGTTACTCATAAACTTTACCTCATTTACCGGGTGTATATTCTACATAATTTAAACAAGGCTTTACAAAGAATACATATGTGACCTCACACCACAAAACGACCGTTATGTCGCGGATATAGTTTCTCTGTAATTAGCTAAAATAGTCAAATTTGGTAAAAAGTATGAGATTCCGGATTTTTGTATTTCCTGAATGAAGGTATCTAAATCTACCTTCTATGAATTTTTGATTGTCAGAAATTATGTTTAAGTATGTTTTTTTATTGAATGAAAATTATCAGATTACAGTGCTTGAATGGACGCCGATCTTTGAAGTGGCCTGTTTCTCCCTTGTTTTAAAACTGCTTCATCCATTTTCCAAATCTTTGGCGCTCATTTCCAGAGGACTTCCCTTGTCAGAATATGACAAATTATATACCATTTTAAAGGTAATAAATTCTACTTTGATGTCACGTGAAAATGTGCATAATCATTTTCCCAGACTTATTGTTCGTTTTGTGGTGTAAGGTCACATATATCTTGCTTGCCTAGTTGGGCAATTGAATCATATATTTACTTGCCCGACAGAAAAATACACTTGCCCAAAGTTTCAGATATACATAAATGCCATTCAACTTTTTGTTTTTTGTAGTGATTATAGAAATAAATTATAACTTCATTTTTGATACATTTTCCCCGGCATAACAACTGATAAATTATGAACCGATAGGTGGGGGCATGCAAATTATATGAGGGGGGGGGGGCACACTTTGTATTTCTTAATTTTTTTTTTCTGTGTGCCCCTTATGTTTTGTATCATTGTTCTTGTCAAATTATAGGGAGACACATATGCTCTCCACCCCCTGCCCCACATATCAACGCTACTGATGATTCAGGATCACTCAATCATATAATGTAATATTCAAATTAAAACTCCAAAATGGGGGTGTGAGAAAGGAGGGGCACATAGGGATTGGCAGTGCCACTGCTTCTACTTGAAATGACAAAGTTCTGTATAATGTTACTGGGTCAACTTGCTCTTGAAGTATACCGCAGATGTAAACATGGTAATCTATGTGGACCTTAGTATTGATACACTGGTATGCAAAGTCGACATGCTGCCAATAAACTTGAATCATTCGTTTACATGTATACGTTGGAACCGCGTTATAAATAACTCTTGATATAACAAAGCCCTCTTTATATCAAGATAAATTTGATGGTCCAAACTCTTTATAAGTTATTATTTTATTATTATACCTGGATATGATAAGTAGTCGATATAACAATGTAATTTTCATTGTCCCAGGGTCCTCATATAGGTTTTAATGTATTGATATGTAGTGTGAAAAACTGCATAACAAAACATTTGTTAATGTTTTTCTTCGTTTTGGACCAGTAGATCATTTTTCAGGGCCTCTGAAATGTGTAAAATCTTATATTGACCAACCGTGCCACAAGGAAAAAAGTAACATTCTAGCATAGATTGCATACTGAAACCAATCAAGCTATTGAAGGAATTAGTAATTTATACAGCATAACACATGTGCATATTTGGTAGTATATCTGTATTGATTTTTGTAGATCTATATGTGAATAGACAGTTGGGGGTGGCAGATATTCTAGTGTCCCCTTACTTCCTAGAGAACCATTGTCCTGGTAAGAAGATTAAAGACATTTGTGAAGCATACAGTATAGGAGATATTTAAAGGGAAATGCCAGTAGTGGGAAATGCCCCGCACACCCAAAATGAAATGTACGCTCTTATTACCAATCATGTGAAATATGTTTTTAACTAATACGGGATGATACAAATTTGGCCTGGAAACCGCCTACTAAATTGTAATTGATATATTTGGTAAATTATAAAGCTATCCGCTGCGGATTGATATCTCGCCGATGGTTGTATGTTGATATACTGCCTCGTGCGATGCGTGTTAATCCTATGGCAAATGCGCACATGGTAATATCGCTCGAACGAGCGTATCTATGTGGCCAGCGCAGACGGGCTCAATGTCAGCGGTTTTCATGAACGTTTTAACTTATATTTCTGCACTTAACGATACTAAGGTTCAGATTTTTCCACACACCCCCCTTTTTATGCTATTTCAACAATTTACTAATCAATTAGTTTGGTCAATAAAGTTATTTTCCACTACTGGCTTTTCCCTTTTAAAAAATAGCTTCGGTGAGCAGATCTAGCGTATTACATTGATTCACAAAGAATGTTCTTAAAGATTACATAATCTTGGGACTTGGTCCATTGAAACTGGTTTGCAAAAAAAAAGAAGATAATTCATATAGGCTTTTGCATAAAGACTGTCTGGCAGTTGAAAGACCCACATATTGATTGCACAAGAGTGGTTACTGATAGGTTGAATGCACTTCACTTGCACTGACAGGGACACGGTGGAACTTCTCTACTCATTCTTCATTGTACTTACTACTATTAGTTGTTTGGTAGTTCTTAATGTCTTGTGTGTCCAGAATCCTCCTCTAGATGATGTTTTTTGCGGGTCATGCAGCCTCTTTTACATTTTCTATGGTAAGCATCACAGAAGGACATTACACATTTGGATACTGTTACTGTACAACATGTTAATGAATTTCCTAAGACCAGTGGGGTAGACCGTAGATCACAAAGATCCTAAGTTGAACTTAACTCTTAGTTGGACCTAACAATTATGGAAAGCCATTACTTTCAAGCATCAGAATAATATTCGAAAGCAAAAAATACAAGTATTTGACACTTACACCCCAAAATATATCACTTATTTCAAGGCTCTTTGATAATACCAAATATTACTGACTTTATCAAACTGTATGCCTTTCCAAAAGAACTGTTTCAACAAGTTTACAAAGAAACTAACAGCTTCATACTTTTTAAAGTCCAACTTAGAGTTAAGTTCAACTTATAATCTTTGTGAAACACCTCCAGTACCAACATCCTTCTCTAGTTGGATTTATCAATTGTGTTATTGCTGGTTGGCTTCAGGACTGTCTGCATCTGGTAAGGGTAGGAGCTTAGAGGAGTAGTTGTGCGATGTCTTAACCTCCTCTACACTTGACTCTACCTGGTTGGACTTGGTTAAAAGAGACCAGGACGTCATCCAAACACTACTCTGATTGTACCGTCTTAATAAAGGAAGGGGTAGAATCTTACTTGGACGTCTTCTGCACGCCACCCTGACCCAGACTATTTGGGCCTGTTGAGGCAGGGTATGACTATAAAAGATTCTGTTGAAAGGTGATTTTTGGTAGTTCCCATCATAGTTCAATATCCTTCTCTAAATAAGATCTAATAAGGTTAATGTCTGCTTGCCTATAGGTTGTCTGCGTCTGGTAGGATCTTAGTAGAGAAGTTGTACAGACTTTGTGTGGAATTAACTTTGTCTTTTTTTTCTCTAGGATTGACCAGTGCATCAGGAACAACTTTTTCTGAGATGTTCTGTGAAACCAAGTGGTAGATTTTTGTTCAATATAATATGTATAATTCCCTGAACTTAATGGTCCATCCAATATCTGGTACCTAATTGATGTTCTTATGATCCTAGACTGAAGACTAATCTTGGCTTGGACTGATCCTGGACTGCATTGATAACCATTTGAGCCATTGTAGTTGTTTGATCCTGTCACTAACTTTGGACCATTTTTCCCGCTTCATTCTCGTTCTTTCAGATTGTTTTTGAGAGATTCTACCCTTCCTGCTGCATGCAACACACCAGCAATGACTTAAAGCCGAGGATGAAATCGAAGCTGTACTACGTTGTTCTCAGCCTAGCTGCCGGCGTGGGGTTCGCACTCTATACGCTCTATACACAAGCAAGGTATGTCAATTATTTCATTATTTTTGTGGGCCCCTAGCTTAGCTGATTTTCTGTAGCTTCAGGCCAACTGATCAGTACCGATTTATTAACATCCCTCGCTACTGTAAAGCAGAGTTCAAAATTAGCATCAGCCCACTCGATTGAGGGTCCAAAAGTGAGCTTTAGCCTCTATATTAATTCTCTATATAAGGACCACCAAGTACTGCTTTTAGGCCTTTAGGCCCACAACATTTGAAGGGTCTTGATATTACTTGTACTAAGGCTGAGTCGGTACGATCGATCTAATCGGGTTCCGACCGTCACCATCAGGTCCCGGTTTCGTTTTTTCAGAAATTGGTTCCGAAAAAAAAAAAAAAAAAAAAAAAATCTTCTTTTTTTTCTATTTCGGAGCTTGTTTCCGAAAAAACGAAACCGGGACTTTAAAGTAGCATTTATCAGCATATTATATACAATTTTCTCATCAAAAAAAGTGGTTAGTCAAAAATAATCTCATGAATATTCATGACTCATGAGTAGTGCTGTTACTGTTCATGAACATGACCTAACTTTTTACTCATTTTTTAATAAGAGAAAATTATACACGTTGCTAAATTTTCCTTCAAGTAGTAAACACAAATGGGCGCGCACCTAGGCCAGTGTGATTCCCACGCAGGGTGTTTGGAAAATAAAAAATAAAAAAATAAATAACAAAATAAAAAATAGAATATCGGGTTCCGATCGTTTTGAAACGATCGGAACCCGGTTTGTAAAATATCCGACATGACTCAGCCTTAACTTGTACATACAGCATATTATACAGTACATGCCCAACAGGGACTCTCAGGATGGATATTCTCCATTAAGCACATTACATAATACTCCTTTAATAAATCTGTATGGTTTTGTTATAAAGCATTTTTTGACATTCATAGATCTACTATTTTGTAGCAGCATGTACAGTATTATTGTTTTTTTGTCACTCTAAAAATGTATTAATTTAAATGTTTCTAAAGGATTTCTATGGATGACTGGGAGTCAAGCCATGAAATGTTTTTTTTTTTTTTAGCAAGACCGTATTTACATAAATTTTCAATAAAACAAACTAATGCATACCATGATTTACAAAATGAAACAACTATTAAAATTACAGTTTGATATTGAAGTGGAAATGAAATCAGAATACAATGAAGTAAACTTTCTCTGTCCTGTTTTCCCCCAGTTCTCATCCAGTCGACAGCTGGACCTATTACAATGAGAACAAGGAAAGAAAGGTAGCCGCCCTCCCCTCCTCCTCAGCGGTCCTGGAGGGGCTCAACTGGCCGGTGGTGCGGCACAGTTACCTGCCGAACTACTTCTTGGGATGGGAGCGGGAGAAGTCCCCTAGTGTGCTAGACTACAGGGATGGAAACATGGTGTTCCTGCACCACAACAAGGCGGGAGGACTCAGCATCAGGAAATGCATTATCAAGACGGGGGATGAGAGTGGATTCAATGTGTCCAGGAACATATTCAGTTATCGTTATATGGTGCGCGAGTTTGACTATTGGAAGCACGCGCCGAGGACTAAGACGCACGTTGCGTTGTATGGCGGTTACACGTTCGGCGTTTGCGACGTGATGGGGGACGGGCGGCCGTGCTCGTACTTCACCATGGTGCGCAACCCCTACGACAGGATCATCTCGGCGTACATGTACTGCTCCAAGAACACGTCCCATGACCAGCTGTGCACTGCGCTGCAGGCCAGTCAGGGCAGCGTGGTGGACTGGGCGATGCACCATGGCAGCTTCTTCTTCCGCCAGATCATCATCAACCCCGCCGTCTGCAACGGCTCGTACGACGACTCCCCGTACCTGCACAACTTTGACGACATCCCGCACGAGTTCACCCGCGACCTGATCCCGTGCTGGTTCAAGCACAAGGTGCTCCTGGAGCGCATGTTCAGTGAGGCGCAGCGCGCTGCTCTGCTCCAGCACGTCGCCGACAACCTGGAGAACTACTTTGCCGTGATAGGCCTCCTGGAACACTATGATCTCTCTCTGGCGATGTTCCAGCACGTCTACCACATACCCTTCAAGGACAAGTGCTCGGACATCCACTTCAACAAGGGGCAGGTGAGGCGCCTGCGCCAGGCGGAAGCGGACGCAGAGAAAGAAGTGGTCAAGGAGAAGATGATGGCGCAGCTCCTGAACGACCCAAGGGTCAACCAGACACTCCATGCGGACCTCGTGCTCTATGAGAAGGCGCAGGAGATCTTTAAGAAGCAAACTCAGGTATTCAATCATATCACCGGCAATGCGTCATGAGTGAACATTTACGGTCGCGTCATCATCGGAGTTTCGCTATCTCGCGAGTCCATTGCCCTTTCTGCATAATTGGTCAAAATTTGTACTATTGTGAAAGGGGCTCGGGAGGTTTAAAAGAAGCAGTCGACTCGGGTATTCATTCACATCACCGGCACAACATCATGAGTGAACGACATGCACTGTCGCGTCATCAACAGTGTTTCTTACCATCAGAATCTCTTCGCCAGCTGGGGAGCCCATGGCCCTTTCTGTATTGGTCAGAATCTGTTCCTTTGTGAGAGGGCTCGATGAGAGGTCTGTCTATAAGAGGTCTATAAGAAGCAGACACCTGCATCGGGTCATCCCAGCAAGATGAATAGTCCTTTCTGCCTCATGAAATGACCCATGGCCTTCTCACTGGGATGGTCTCAGAGGTCTTTTCAGAGTTAGTTAGCGTCCATTGCTGTACGAGAGGAGCTCAGAGTAAATTAATCAAGCAAATTCAGGTATTTAGTCAGCCCAGCATATCAACATCATGATGATAAGCTTATTCCGATAGGGGTAAATAAAGGGCCCAGATGACCTTTAAAAAAAAAAGACACTGCGCCATCTTGTTAAATACGGGTTCAGGTGGCCGAATACCTGAAAACATGAGACATTTAAACAATGTATTCAGTCATCTCACATGAACAACATGCATGGTGAGTGGCCATTTCCTAAAGAAATCTTTCTAGAGATATCTGTATTACTTGTCTGGCTTCTCTGTCAATATGAATTTCTGCTGTGACCAAAAATGTGATAGTATGGCCAGCTTTCTTTAATACTAGTGTTAAACGAACAAAGGATCTTTTAAAAATAGATAAGTACATGTATGTCTAAGAGTTTCGTCTTTTTGTGCTTGGAAGAATGCACTGTCGTATTGGCATTAAATGACCATCCTATGAATGGTCATCATAAAGTCATTCATTTAGGCCCGGCCACATAGGATCGGATTGCGTAAACGGATGCCCGACGAATGCAAAAATTGCGAAATCAAATTATTTGGTGGTGAAAGTTGTCTCCATTGCTTCATGTACAAAACGTTCTGCGGGATAGAACAACGTACTGACAATCGCCTGACAAGGAACGGACATGAAACGCATACGAACGGATTGAAAATTGTACTCTACGTCGGGCATCCGTTTACGCTATCCAGTGATATGTGACCGGGCCTCAAGCAGTTACTAAATTCTACTAATTTTTATTACTGGCTCCCGGGCCATTGGTCAAGTGCTAGTGTTGAGCCCTGGCACCTAACTGTATTTGTAAACTGTGTCAGAGAGTTATTTTTCATAATGAAAAAAAAGAGGTTATTGTATGCATTTTTTGCATGCACAGTCAGTTTATCTGCCATCATTACATACCAAAAAAACTATTGTTGAATAATACTTTTATCACATTTATCTTTTGACTAGAGAATATAAATTCTTGTTTTGATACATATTACTCTCGCAAAAAAAGTGCTTTATTTAATGACTATATTGATCAAAATTACTACCCATAGTACAAGGCATATTACTTTATTTAACAGCAAGCATTTTCTGCATTTTGAGCATTATAAATGATTATCACAAGAAATCGGGTCAAATCTTTGTACAGCATGAATGACTAAAGAATTTAAAAGGACAAGAAAACCAATATTTGAATCAACATTTTTAGTGCAATTTGGGGAATGATCTAGTAAATAAATGTACCCTTTTATGTGGAAAAACATTAGAATCCAATTACACTAAAGCCGTTGCAATATGCTAATATACAGAGTGTGCTTTAATACTGTCCGATGTTGCCCTATAAAGACTTATTTTGGGGGAAAGGTAAGATGTTACTTTGACAAAAAGATACAATGTATATTTTTGGCGTTTTTAACGTAAAAATCACAGTCTTCGTTTGTCAACACTGGATAACTTGCTACAGCACAACGAATGTTAAATATAAATTACGAAGGGAAAAAAGGCATATATTGGATTTGGGGGTATTATTCTTTTCTTTTTAAATGTAATGTAAATACAAACAGTATGTTCCAAATATGGCATTTAGATATTAGGCCTAAATCTACCTCAATACACCACTTTGAACCCACATTACCCCAATGAAGAATGATAGGAAGCAACTTAGTAGTTTCATAACTTCTCCGTGTACTTAATTGTTGTTTTATTTTTCTGTTGTTAATGAATTAAGTTGGTAGTAATCTTGAGGTATACCTGTTTTATATCTAAAATCTGTTTTAACCTACTCGCTATATATAAATTTGTTTATCCATTCACTTTTGAGTTTTGTAGATTTGATTTGATATTTGGTTTGTTTTTTGATTAGCACTATTAATATAGGGGGATTCCATGTTGAACTAAAAAATAATTTCTCCTTTTTTTTCTCAAAATTTACATTGTATCACCTATAATTCATTTAATTTCTCAAGGGCACAAGAAAATATATGAAAAGATACAAAAGTTTGTGTCAATATTAATAAACTAGTAATAAGAATATTTTTCATGTAAATCAAATATGTGTTTTTTTATCGCACCCACACAAAATAAGTTGTTGTTGTTCTTGTGTGAATAAATTTTACTCATTTTGTTTTGAAAATGTACTAATACTAAATTGGAACGATTTGTTTTAAAATCATTCCCATTTGTAAATAGAGAGGTGTACATATCTGTCACTAATTCACTATCATGTAAAAAATTATTATACATTTTAAAACTATGTACATTACATTGTGTATACCTACATATATGATAATGTTACATCGGTCTATGTACATAATGATACATGTATGTTGTGTCTATGCATCAGTATTATATTATTGTTATTACATTTCAGGTCATGTACTAAAGATAATTTGTCAAGTTTATGGCCCAGGGTACAAACAGTCAACTCATTTACGCATAAATAATTGAATTCCCATAATTTAAAATAACATTTTAAAAATAAAATTAAAATTATAAAAAATCCCCAAAATACGTCACTAACTACATGGCCAACCATGTCTCAGTCGAGTCAGCTGCCAACTGTGTATAGCACTCAACAAACCTGCCTATAGTGGCCACTGTAAGTGATCCCTTGCAGAGAAAAATAATGTTGTGGAACCTGTCTGTAGAGGTCACCTATGTTGGCTCGTTTCCCCATAGGTGGTTGCTATATACAGTCTAACCTGTGTAAATGACCTTTATAGACAGGTTCCATAACATAACTTCTCTGTTTTTCTTAACCAACAATTTGATGATTTTGTAATAAGAGTATTAATTAATAAAGTATTAATTGTATTGAATCAACTTGTTGTTGTTTGACCTGTATGGGCCAGTTTCTGAACTAAAATTGTGGTTAATTTAGGTTTTAGTTGGCTAAATTTACTAAAAAAATGTAATAATCACAAAATTATCTTGTTTTTTGTTTTCATTTGATAAAAAAAAGATGTGTGTACCTTGGGCCACAAACTTTTCAATCATCCTTTGTATTTTATTTTGTAATCAGCTTCAGTTGAAGTACTTACATGAGGAGAAAGCTAAATTGTGGACATTGTGGAGTAATTTTATTCTAATTACGTGTACAATTATGACTGTCTCAGCTCAGTGTCTGTATGATCGTACTTACAAGTTTATGTATACATTTCATGTGTATAATTGTATAACGGGGTGCAGTTTTACTAACAGATGTAACAATGATGAATTGTGTTATAAATCAATATAACAATATGAAAATATGATCATATGAAACTTTTCTCTTGACCCTTTCAGGACGAATTGATTTTGGTATTACACGCATTCTCCATAGACTCAAGCCCGAATATTTTCGGGACCAGTCCTGAACGGGTTAATATCCCATTTATCTAATTGTGGTCATGATTGAGAGTAGCAGAAGGGAAAATTTCCAACTTAAAGGCGCCGTTACATTATTTAAATTAACTTAATCGAGGCATGTAAGGTTTAAAGCGTAAATTAATGTCATTTGCACCAGTGTTTATGTTGTTAATTATGCCACTTTTCATAGGTGTGCGTGTTGGGATGTTGGGAGGAAGGGATAACGGAATTTAACTACATATATTCTGTGATTCGAAGAATCCCTTAAAAACGTTTAATCACAAAACAATTATTTACCTCAGAAATATCCAAACCCCTTTTCAGTGTTTTGGCTCAACTTGAAGTTATATCAGAAAGGTTGTGTCATATAAAAACACAGGGCATTTTTTGTTTGTCATTGTTCTGGTAAGTTTCATCCATAATTGTGGCTGCTAAAACAAATATTAATGTGCCCTGAAGGAGAAAACAAGTTGAGTAAAGAAAAACAACAGCACATGTTTGATATTAAATTTTTAAGACATTTGGTGGTTTTATATATTTAACGGAAAAATAAAAGTACAATGTCAAAACCAATTGTTCTACTTTGGCCCAAATCACACTGATCAGTCAGCAGTCTTTAAAAGACAGAAGTGAGGTATTCCTAATTAGAATTTTGTTAAATAACACCAAAAAAAGGACGAAGAAGAAAATAGGTGCTGGACATTTATCGATCGGTTGCAATTCGGTGGTGTAAAAACCAACACTGCTTCTACATTGCTCATTGGGCGCTGCTTGTTCTACTAGCTAGTAGCTACATACAATTCATTTATTATTTTGTCGCCTGTCTGCGTGTAATTGCATCATCCATCACCATCTATTTACATGTACATGTAGCTGGGGGGCCGAGGGCTCAAATCATGCCCAGCGCAACTATATTTTACTCGAGGGTATTTAGGAATAAGAACATTGGCGCTATTAACAAGCCAGTGGTCTGTTTCCCCAGGCTAAGAAATCCAAATACAAATTGTAGTTCTTGGAATTTTATCCCCTAATCCGATGTCAAAAGCAATCCTTGACATTGATGTTTAACCTTTTGATTGAGCGGTCCAGCAGTTTTGTGAAATATGCCTCTTTACTCAGTCCTTTAACTCTGTATTTAAAAATATTGATATCCTACTATTGTACATACACAATACATTTTTGTTGTGCTCTATTTATTATTGAAAACAAAATATTGGAAAAGAATGTTGTCAGAGCACACAAATTGTCTTTACCCTTTCAACCGATGAAATTGATGATGATGATGATGGCCAAACTAATTGATCAATATTATTTTTTTATTTTTAACAGTTTATTGCTCAAATAGTAAATTTTAAAGCAGTTTTTGTCCACATCTTTACATTTACAGATAAGCTATGATAATATTCTTTCACATGGTACATGTAGGTGATAAAAGCGTATATTTCATTTTATGTGTGTGGGGGCGTTTCCCAATACAGGTTTATTTGGCTTTAAATCTGACTTCTTACTACAGTGGAGCCAGACACAGTTTAAGTAGAACAACCGTCGGAACAGAGACTGATTTAGGGGTCTAGTCCTGGGTAGGTTTTGAGACCCTGCCCCCTATACAGTGTAATTAACCAGCAACCCTCCTAAGCGATCAGGAATGAGATTTGAACGATTGTATACATCATGCCCGTCCCATGCCCATCAACATTGCCTGCCCCTTCCATTGGATGCGTAGTCCATGATCAAATTCTTCATTAATTATTTTTGTAAAGGGGCACACGACCCCTGGTAAATCTGATTAGTTTGGTATACAAGGAACTTATTGTTTCTCTCAGTCTTTGACTACCCTCGCCACCCACCCCCTGCCCCACCCCCCCCCCCCCCCTGCCCCACCTCCCTTTCCAAATGCAAAATAACAACACTAGAGCCTGCCTCTTCTGTTGATGATATTTAGGTTCTGATCAACCTTTTCATTAATCATTTTGGATTATTGGAACAAGACCCATTATTATATATCATGACAAGTTTGGAATATAGATCTTTTTCATCCACAGTTCTCTGTTCAAAAGAGAGAAAAGTGCACAATAATATATAACTCACCTATTGATCCGGTCTATTGACTATGATTACACCATGTTTAACTTGTACATTCATCATTTTGATTCATAGGGGTGCACAGCGAATTGTTGCTGACAAGTTCGTGTACAAGGCCTTACTTTTTAATCTCCATAATTATGACAAACGAAGAGAAACAGATATATATGCATATATTTACTTTATGTTTATTCAACCATTCACCATCAACTGTTATTGTAGACCCTAGCCTTCTCTAGGGCTCTTTAACAAGAAATGCTAAAGGCTATTCAGTTGAATACTCACTTTTATAACCAAGGAGAGAGAAGAGAATACAACTTGCTTTTTTTAAACGAATGTACTGCTTTGCTTATAAGTATAGATGGACGAAAATCACTGTCAGGTTGTTTGTCAATCCTCATAATTCATTCAATTGAATTGTTAACGATTTTTAGATTATTGACTGGAGATGATTACTTCCTTTGCCCAACCCTCCCCAAACCCAAATCACCAAAAATGGCTCTGTTCCCCATCATTAAAAGGGTCAATGGATTTGTTCGCTAGCCCATATTTCTGAATGGATATGAGAAGAAGGAAAAAAACATACAGCACATGCTTCATGTTTAGGGTTTAGTTTGAAATCTGTTGACACGGTTATACTCCCCTACCCTACCCTACCCCACCCCTCCCCTATGTCACCCCTCCCCTATGTCACCCCTCCCCTATGTCACCCCTCCCCTATGTCACCCCTCCCCTATGTCACCCCTCCCCTATGTCACCCCTCCCCTATGTCACCCCTCCCCTATGTCACCTCTCCCCTAGTCTTGTACTTCATTGATATTCAGATGGTATTGTACAAAATGGAAGAAAGAATATAATGGCATATTTAGGATCAGAGTTGGTTGAATATAAAACTGTTGACACGGTGAACTTTCCCAACCCCACCCCTCGCCCCTTATCTCTCTCCCCCCCACCCTCATCACCCCAACCCCCCTCATCATCATCATCCCTGTTTACTCGTGCTTGAGAGATTGTGATAAAAATAGAATCCATTTGCCATCAGCGTTGTCATAACCCAGAATTAAGCCGATGTAAAAGTATTCCAGTAATTTAAGCCGCCAAGCCCTAGCTCCCCAAATTTGAAAGTATAAAAACCAGTTTTACCTGCAGGGGTTCTGTTTAAAAGCACCTAATTCATGCAGTGCATGACTGTTGTTAAAATGCCAAGTTCTATGGGCATTTTTCTCCCCGTAAGATCTAATTACACAAGTCTTGATCTTGATATTTTAACTGTTTTTTTTTTGTATATTTATTCTTAGTCGGCGAGTTGTTATTGGTTTCTGCAGATACTTCCGTTTTAGGAAAAGTATATGTATACATACACTGGTGTAGCGAGGCCCCCCCCCCCCCCCCCCCTCTTTTCTTTTTTTGATTGTTAGCTGGTAGTTTTGATTTGGGGCTTTGAATAGCTAAAAATCCAACTGCACTTGGGGGCTCTGCCCCCTGGACCTCCTCCAAAGGCCCTAAGGCAGGCCCCAAACGGCTCGTGCCTACGCGCTCCCAGGTTGGAGCCACCCCTACCCCCCCCCCCCCTTGCAAAATTTCTGGCAACTGTATGTGAGGATTAATATTCTCCCCACAATATCTAAGAGGTATTTTCACAGCAAAGCATGCATTAGTCAGACATGACCGCCTCTAAATGGGGGTGTTCTTTGAAAATCCCAATTTATAATCAAATCAAACAATATCCCATAACATCAGACATTTTTATTTTCTGTCTCGACATGCATTATAATTTTGTATGAGGATTTAGACAGAAAAAGATCAAGACTTTGTTTTGACGATTATTCCACTCAATATTATGTTCCTCTTGACCATCACAACCAGGCAATGGCGTACCCAGGATTTTTTTAAGGGGGGGGGGGGTATTTTGAAAAAAAATCAAAGCCGAGACCAAGTACTTTATAAATTTTCGAGCCCGAGACTGGAGATCTTCAACAAAATTTGGGGCCGAGACCAGGGTTTAGCCGGTCGAGACCAGGTTTTAGTCGGTCGAGACCGCTTAAAAGTAGTCTCGAGACCGGCTAAAATTTTAAAAGGGGGGGGGTTTAAACCCCCCAAAACAGCCATTTTTTGGTCAAGGGGGGGGTTTGAACCCCCCAAACCCCTCCCCCCCCCCCCCCTGGGTACGCCTATGCAACCAGGTAGTCGAAAGTCAGATTCATACAAGATACCCCCATTTTGATTTTAGAGTCGGTTCTTTCGGACTAGTAAGGATTATACTGGCTTTATACAGACCACAAGATACACGTTGATTAGGCTACAAAATGTTTTTTTATTTTTTATTATAAATTATTCAGATGGTTGTTTTTTTACTTAGACTGTGTTTAGCTTCACCGACCGTCTCTACCTAGATTGTAGGAAGTCATATTAAATTTGTATCAAAGGAAATTCATTTAATGATTTATAGTCGGGTTATTTCTGAATACACGTTGATGTATAAGATAATGATAAACACAATATCAGATTATTAATGCAAAGGGTACGTTATTATGATGGATGAGCAAAATTAATGCTCTACAATGTCCACTGTTGATTGTATAAGAGTCATATTTATTATAAAATAAAATACATTTAATTAATGATTTAGAGTCGGTTATTTCTGAATACACGTTGATGTATAAGACAATGACAAACACACTGCAAAGGGTACATAAGTATGATGGATGAGCAAAATTAATGATCTATAATTAATATAATGTCCAATGAATTTGTTTAGTACTAATATAATTATTGTCATTAACTTCTGTTTTGAATAAAAGAACAAAAAGCAATTTTCATTTACAATGATGGAATGTGTCACGAGTTTGTTATTCTTATTTGTGTGCTTGTTTGTTTGTTTGTTTGTTTGTTTGTTTGTTTGTTTGTTATTCTGCCTTTGATGTGTCGATGTTGTTCGCCTGTAACCATGGTTTTAATGCTTCACTTGAACTTTTATTTGGATTTTGGAAGAACAGCTTAGTTTCTATATAATTTATGATTGTATTGACAAAAATCAAAGAGATAGAGAAGAGAGAAAGAGAAAAGGAGAAAGAGAGAAAGAAGAAGGGGATTAGAGGGGTACTTTAATTACATATATTTATATACATTAAATTATCAATAATTGTATAGTTTTCTGGATAAATGATAATATTCGTGCAGATATATCTGCCAAAAACTTTCCTCGTACGTATAATTTAAAAATTAATGAATTACGATTGGCAGATAATACTAATAATGAATGATACATGTTTTAGCCTCCTGCCTTCTAATATAATGATTACACTCTCCTTCCATTATACAAATTTCATTTCATAATTCTGAAAACGATACACAAACGTCCGTTGATACGGACTCCTATAATAACGGGATGAAGTGGAAGTGAAAATCAGAGCACTGGCCTCCAACGGCACTCCGTATAGATTTAATGATGAATTTTGAGGGCATTTTGATTATTCATATATGCATCAATCTGTATTACTCATCGGTCGCAGGAGCTTCCCGCCGCATTTTTTTACATCGCCGGATCATCTCGATTGTCTAAAGTAAAAGCGTTCAGGAAAATTGGCGTTTTATTGGTCCAATTTTCCCGAGCTCGAGAGATATACAGATCTATGAGAAAATCCTTACGTCCTTGCGGTTCATGCCATTGCATTTGAACAAGATAATACACATCCATGCACGCACGCCACCGTTCGCCACGTGTATCCATTTCCATTCGGATTTAACCATTTATTCCGGCATATGATTATCATAACAAATAAAAAGGCATTAGTCATATTGGATGGAAGTCGCTTAGGTATTTATTATTATCGAGGTTTCATTGAACCAATTTGACGGAAGGCGAGCGCGCGAGCGGAGCTAGGAATCCATTTGCCCTTGCGGTCATGGTAGTCTACGTTAATATATTTTGTGGAATCTATATGATATACACGGGTCACGTGCGTTTATTTGCGATATGGAAAAGTATTCCATTTATTTCTACATTTGATTATAATAATCAATAAACATAATAGTACTCATATGAACGGCGCATATATTTTGCAGTTCTGGGGAAGGGGGGATTATACTGTATATGTGTCCCTTCCCCTTGTGTCTGTGTGAGTGCATGGTCTGTGCCTCAGTGCCCCATCCCCTTCCGTTAGGCAAATTAATAAAGAAATACATAACTTCATTATACACTGGCAAAATACCCAATAAGGTATTACCGCCTTGGGATGGATACCACCTTATGGTGACCCCCCCCCCCCCCCCCCCCTCCCCCTCTATGCCACCACCTAGACCCTCTGGAAAATGCATGACAAATACTTTTCTTTGATACATATATATAAGTAAACAAAAATCGTGACAAACGACTGAATATTGCAATTTTGTTAGAAAATCGTTACCCAATATTATTTTGTAGAACTGTTAAAAAAAACACTGTTCTCCCTACCTTTGTGTGATTGATGGATGAGCACGATATACACGAACCCATTCAGCCATGAATACATTCATGACATTATGATAAATGATGACGTCATTTGATTCATTGCCCCAGATCGAGTATCAATGGCGGAGGGGGACATTTATGGGGGCGATTTGTCAAAAATTGTAAACGACTGAATCTCGAATTAAAGAGGTAAGCGCCGCCCAACCCATTAGTGCATGCATGGTACACATTAAAAAGGAAGTCATGTTAAAGGGATCTATCGCAACATTGTCAAAATCCACAAAACTTACCTAAAACTCTATAGTGGTTCTCAACATACCTTATTGTAATCGTATATTACCAGTAGAAATAAATATGAAGCCGGTTTTGGTTTCGGAAATCCTCTTTTTCGGTTAGAAATATATTTGTGATTGATCTAGTATGTCAGTGAGTTACAGTATCAAATACCACGAAGCATTTTCGCTCATTCGTCGTTACCATCCATCTTCGGTCATATAGTATGACATTCATTTACCATGGAATGTCCATGGAACATCACTCAGTGGACATATCAGATCACAAAAAGCGATAGTACGATAATACGCCAACGGCGGTCTGTACTCAAATTGGAGGAAGAAGAAGAAGAAGAAGAAGAAGAAGAAGAAGAAAAAAATGCACATTATTTTGTGTTCAACCATTCATAAGTTTTTTGCACATTTTATGTCAACAAAGTGACTATAGATCCCTTTAATGTAATGTTCAATGAAAATGAAACGAATTTGATGGAATTGGAATGAACGAGCTAGCGAGCAAGCGAGCAAATGGGAGACTGAACGAGTTTGTCACGAAGTCTCTAGCACGCATGTAGAGATAATTG